>CABFVX010003879.1:0-76428 GCA_902151425.1 Timema shepardi | reverse complement strand
CTCCCTCACCCCCTCCCCTCATGAGCCGCGGGCCTACCACCCCAACCCCCAACCCAACAGACATTCCATTGTTATGGTAATGTGTCACAGAAGTAGGAAAAGTATATTACTGAATTGAAGTTTTACTCTGCGTTGCGGCTCCCCTATTTCCTTCTCGCTAGGCTTGACTATTACGGTATTGTTGTTACTTTTATGTGAAAAAAAAACTATTCAAATACAATTACTCTTTAATGGATCTTTTTGTTAGCGGGAAGTTCTTTTTGAGAATATTGTGTGGGGGGGATCCATTTTTAATAAAATTTTGTGGCTCATTTTTAATATTTGAGGGGCTATTTGTTTTAATCACAGATAATATGTAGATTACCTTTTTTGGCAATTTGATTGTAAGTAATATTTAGAGAGGATTAGTTTTTTTTTTATGTCTGAGTAGTTATTAGTTCAAATACCTCAGATGAAGTGTGGTCTAAAGCTATAATGTTTTAAGTTTTCTGGACACGCGTTTAGATACCCTCCCCCCTTTTTCCGATCTTAAATTAAAACATACGAGTAAATATAATACATCTTTTATTATTGGACTTAAAAATATATAATCACTCCCAAACTTAATATTCCTCACATTTGATTTGCTTTGGGTGAAGAGACTTGAGATTTCAAAACTTGTCAGTAAAACCAAATCATAGAATTATGGGCAACCTTAAAAAGTTTTGAAAATTGGCAGTGGATGGTAAATAAACTTAAATTATGAGACATACCTATTAAATATTTTCGATAACGAAAATTACAGCTTTTATTAGTAGTAATTAATCACCTTTAAGTGAAATATAGTTTGAATTTATCCCTGTGAAGGATAATTTTGTGACGTAATTTGCCACCCTACCTTGTATTTTCCTATATTTTTATAATTTTTGTTAATAATTTCCAATTTATTTTTGTATGAAATTAAGCACTTCAAAGTTCGGCCGCTGTGGCGCCGGCTTGACTAATAACACTATTTACATCCATTCAATAAAATAAAAGGACGGAAGGAACAACGTATATTATTTTAAATAATTTAAATAATTAGTTTTTATTTAAGGAAGAACACTTACCTTTTATTAAACATATTAATTATCCTTTTAAGAAGTTTGTTGACTTATTTATAATGAACGTCGACCATGTTTGTTTTAACGCATGCGCAGTTATATCAAACAAATGAGTAGCAGATCTCGTGATTGTAAAAGAAGAAAGAATAAAAAACAAGGCGAGAGGTAAATAATTCAAACCAGCACGCTGATCAATTTTGACAGATAGAACTAAACATTAAATTCTTTTATGAAAACATTGTTTACATTCATTGGGATGTATTTCAATATTTATATTAAACTTGTATTGTATTTGATTTTTATCCCTAGTCAATAGCCAACATTTTATCTTTTTTTTATATATATATTAGTTTTCTCTTTGGACTTGGAAGTATGAATAGAACATTTTAAAATTTGATTTTGGAAGACTTTCGGTAGAAGACTGGGTCTTCTTCTTCGGTGTTGATCTAACATGAAGCCAAATCTGTGGAGCTCCTAATTCAAATTATCTTTAAAGTGAATTAATGGTTGTAAATTAAAGTACAAGTAGCAAAAATGTAAAGCTAAGTGTGTGTGCAAGAACTAGACTGTTTATTTTCGTTTAAATTGTGGAAGAATTTGCATTACTAAAGTGAAACAAATTTCTGAAGTTTGTGTATCAATATGGACTAATTCATGGGTGAGGTCAAACAAACTCTTCAACTTTAAAATTTTTTTTTTCTCTCCTATCAAAATCAGAATTCATTTAAGAACTTTCATAAAGAATATCTAATTCAGAGTATTAATTAACATATTATTATTTTTTGTTTAATTATAAATTTTTTGATTATATATATTTTTCTCTCTTCTTTTTGGTTTCAACAATACTATTTTATACTTTGTTAAATTAGAATTATAATTATCCAGAATTCCATAGGTAGGATTGGGATGTGGTAAAAGGGAAACAACAATAAATCCACAAAAGTGCCAAAAATTGCTATTTTATAAATTTATTTTTATTATAGTTTAAATTACATTTTTATTTCAACTGTCCATTTTTATCTAAATTGCTCATGTTTTATTTTTAAGTAATCCCCAGTGGTCTCGAGTATTGAGAGTCGTCGTGCCACTGTCTGAATTAGCGGAGGTAAATGTTTTCCTTTTTGATTATTATTTTTTCTCCTAGATACTAGTGGTGGCACCCAACAAGAACACAATTTTTATACATCTTGATGTTAACTATTGTTACATAAACAAGATTCAGAAGACACTGATAATAAACAAGAAAACTATATATATATATATATTTTATAATAAACATTTTTCTCTTTTAATTTTTTCATCACAATTTTCAATCTCTTTCTCACTGAAAATGAAGCAATTAATTTAAAATTCCATATGAGTCTCGTGGAATGATCTTCAAGAATAGGTTTTCAATCTCCCTTTCTACGAAAATGATGGTACAAGTAAACCTTCTCGTGTGTCTATTGTTTAAGGAAGTAGGCTCTAGTCCCCCAATTGAGGTGTGTTTTGTTTTTCGACTAAGTCTAAAATTTATATGTTTTGAGTTTTATCTTGCCTTGAGTTTAAATCCCCTTATCTACCTCACTGAATCGTAGACCCTTGGTTCGAATCTCTCCCAAATTAATATCTCCATGCAAATAAAGTTACATTTCCTCTAAAGGCAAACTTCATTAAATATGAAAACTGGACATATTTTTAAGTCACGTGAATTGAAGTGAGATTAAATGCAGGCAAAACCACCTTTTGTGTATTGCGTGTCTTTGTATTACCTGTGCTCATTTTGTTTTACTGTTTTTCCTTTCTTTAGGCATGGGCCTATAGTCTTTTGTTTTGTTTATCTAAAATGAATTGACCAAACAGGGTCATTTTCTGTGCACGTGATCTAATAAAATAATAATTCTGAATTGTTTATTTCAGTGGTTCTTCCTCCCGGTTGCTCTAAATATGGATTTCTCAGCCTTCAATCCCGAATATTGGTCCACACGGACTGGATCGTTAAAAAAATCCATGACTAGATTACAGTAACATTATCAACTTTTTATATCCTCAATAGTATAACAATAAGCTGTGTATCTAAAAGGTATATTTTAGTGATATGCTGTATTGTACGTTTATTCACTGGATTTAATAATAAGTATTGACCTCTGTAAACCGTTTCAACTTCGCTGGATATAAACATTACAATAAACCATCGTAGCAAGTAGACTGAGAGAGCGCACGTGCGCAACAACATTGTGGCGTCACGCGTATAGCCATCTATAGCATTTCAACTTTAATAGTAAGTTTCATCACAACAAGCAGTGTCAAGCTCACAACTATGGCAAGTTAACTTAGAATGTTAAAAAAAAAGTTTATTTGCATAGGGTATGTTTGTGCATGTCTTATTCTCTGGCATCTCATGACAGCTTTAAATAATTATGGCACAAGAACAACTTAAATCACTAACCAGAAATCGTGGTGTTTTAAGTGGAAGCCTAACACGTATGCAAACATTTATAGATCAATTTAATGAAATAAACACAATCATAAATGAAGAAAATGTGCGTTATAAGAAATAAAGTGAAATCTGGGACCAATTTCAGGTAGCTCAATTACAAATTGTACAAATGTATCTAAAGTCAACTACTGAAAATGAAGGATGTAGGCAGAAACTTGAGGATAAATACTACACAGTTTGCGTAACTATGCAGGATTTAATATAACAAACTACAATAGCCCCAGGTTTAACAATTAATGGGTCAGCTGAATCAGTAAATTCAAGGTCACACTCCTGTAATGATCTAGGCATATGATTACCTGCTAAAAACTAGCTACTTTTGATGGCAAATATGAGAAATGGACAACCTTTGCGGACAGTTTCAAGGTCATGGTACATGAGAACGGACAAGTGCCTACAATCCAGAAGTTTCAGTATCTTGTTTCATCAATTTCAGATCAGGCCGCACAGTTAGTACAAAACCTACCTCTTACGGCAGATAATTGTTCAGTGGCATGGAAGTTGCTTGAGGATAGATACCAAAACAAACGTCTGATTGGCTTAGATATGTTTATTACGTGATAAGGTGGTTACCCTCTTTCAATTCTTTCTGATTATTGTTCATGAACATTAAATCTTTTCCATTTGAATTGGTTCTGTTAAATTAGTAAGCATGTTATTTAATCTTGGCAATTACATTTAGTAATCTGTAACCTCATGATATTATTCTCATTTACTTAGGCACATTCGTTCGCTTCGCGATAAATATTGTTTGGATTATTGCTATTTCGCATTGTCCACAATAAAAAATATTGTTAGCCATTGATCATTATCTCTGTTAATAAAACGGCCTTCGGTCATTTATCAATTTAATGTTATTTGTTATGCTTTCATCAAGCAAATCCTAACTTCCCTTAACTCAAATGGCTGCGAAATTTAATTTTCTTATAGTTAACACTGATAAACTTGGGGTACTGAGTTTTACTGATTGGGTATGGGCCAAATATAGATCCCTGGTGATCTTCTTGTCTATTCTTTGTATTGCAACCACTTTTTCTATATATAGAAATGGTTGACCAGACAAAATTAGGAATCATCGTATTTCAGTTTTCTACTATTTCAACAGTTCTAGAGATGTCATTTCTAGATGGAGACGTAAAATGTTGAGATTCATTTACAATGTCGGTTACACTGGTAATTTCTAGAATAGTACTTGATTGTTTACTTAAATTACCTATTTTAACCACTGATCCATGACAAATATTAAAAATAATAGTGTAAATGTTAATGGATGTTATTTTACTCACCTTATTGTATCTACAATTAACATACGGGCGAGGAGAGGAGCTTCCAATAACAATTATTAAGAATTTTTATTCACATTGTCATGAAGACATAATCAAAAATTGGTTTACTCTAACTAATATATAATTATAAAGAGCACACAGTACCTAGCAAATGCAGTTAGTAAAATATTGAGCCCGAGTGAGAAAAAACATGTCACTAAATTGCGATCTGTATTTATTGAAGTTTGAAATCACACTAAAATTAATGTAATAACTGCCAATCCTGGTAGCAGGTGTCCATGAGATGGTTGCTAGCTTTGAGAAATATACAGCTATGCGAAAACTAATAGGGGAAAAGGAGGGTGGAAAATAACAAATTCATTTCAACTACGATTCAGAAAAATGAGAGCTTAACATATAAACTGAGGTGACTCAATAAGACAGCTATAAAAATTATAGCTATATCAAAACCAAGTCGAAAGGGAGAGGTATTTTCAAAGCTATACGAGAATATCACAGGTAGTGGTAAAACACCTCAATTGGACCAAAAAAGGTCCTTTCCCTTCCCATCAATATAAATCCAGTATATTGTGA
Source organism: Timema shepardi (assembly GCA_902151425.1). Lineage (NCBI taxonomy): Eukaryota > Metazoa > Arthropoda > Insecta > Phasmatodea > Timematidae > Timema > Timema shepardi. The sequence goes on along the minus strand of CABFVX010003879.1, from coordinate 71,008 downwards.
TTCCGATGCCTTTGAGCTTAGATTATACATATGTGGTTTATTCATTTTGTTAGCACCTCAATTTTATGGAGTGTTACTGGAACAGTGTATATTATTAGTTTCACAAATTTTACGAGTTCCTATTAAATGTATCTATTTTAAGATAAAAGGGATAGAAAATTTTTCGTTGCACTGTACTATTTATTTTATATTAATAAGACTCAAACCATATTATTGTTAAGTAAAAGGCGCCCTTTTGGACTCGTTCAAATGTATTTTGGGATGAATTGTATTTGGAAAAAGAGTATTTTAGAATTAAATATTGCGTTATAATTGAACGTCTGCGCGGCAGTTTCTCTCCTACCATGGCTATTCCCTTATGGTGGAAGGCTCTGTCCTTATAGAAGGATAATTAAGAAGTGAACGATTAAGCCAAGCTGAGTCACACGCGGATGAGAGAAAGGGAAACTATTGTGCCCAAAGTTAACTTTCCAAGTCTGTTTTTGAAAAAAGTTTAAATACTTGCAGTTAATGTCAGCTTGTTTTAACCAGTGCTGTGCATTTTGACGAATGCAACCAAAACTAACGGTGTAACGTGATAAACAATCAACTGATTAAATTAAAACAATAAAGAAGGTATCGATTGCTATGTGCTTCTCCGACAAAGGTCATGGTAAGAGACGGGAAGGCTGAGGCTATAATCTCAATCTGTTCAACTGACCGTGATTTTTCAACATTATTATTCGTATTTTAGTTTTTATCATGCAATCGCCACGCTGTTTCAGGTTCACTTATTCTTATTGGAGCTAACCGCTCTATCTACACCCCAAAGATTAATCAATTAATAATATATAAAAGTGTTACTTGTGCATTCCTAAATCATTTAATGTATAACTTCTTATTATTTCATTTTTTTCTGTTCTCAGAGTAGTTCATATCTGGAGATACGAGCTGGTACTATCTTAATTCCAATATATTTTACTTTGGAATTCATTGAGAAAAATATATATTTTTCATTTAGCACCCCCCAGGGCACACGTGAGGTTTGAAAAATACCACGCACATGATCTACTGACTTTAAAGAAATACCACTCCCCACCGCAAAACATATCATTAAGAAAACCATTCAAGCAAATTTTCGTAAAAAGAATCATATAAACGGTAGTACAAATAAAGGGTGAAGAACATTATTATCAACGAAGAGACACTATTCCCAGAAGGTCCAAGCATATCTGCTAGCCATTATTGTTGGGCTTCAAACCTCTACATATTTAAACTTTATCCACTCACTGTTTACTGTCTAAATAATCTGATTATACAATTAAGTATAGATCATATAGACCACTCTAGCAATAATAAAACCCATAGTTATTGGGATGAATGATGACAAATACATGATTTCCATTAGAAACTTAACAACCAACTATTGATGATATATTTAAATTTAAATTGTTGTTATTAGATTTTAGTACTCAAAATGAAGGTCTCTACACCATTGATATTGGTAAGTTAATATCATACACATGAAACAATGATCACATTAGTACTGGATTCTTCTCATTCGGTCTTGTTTGCCAGTGTTAGGGAGGACTGGACTCGAAAATTGGGTGGAAAAGGTTTTTACTACTAATTTTTTGTTTTCACGATAACTTCACGCAAATGCTAGTGCATTTATTCCCAAATATACCTCACTTATCCATACTATACTAGTTTAAATATGTGGGTAGCTCAAAACGATAGATAAATGAAGTGCATAGCCGAAAACATTTCAAAAATATGTTAATAAGTTTATATTTAACTGCCTAATACAATAAAATTATATATATATATATATATATATCTCAAGAAGTCAATTACTCGAATTGTATGTATTATTTATTAAGCATGTAAAACTATGTGTTCCCTATTTAAGGATGACTTAATTATGAATTATGCTGGACTAACCAAATATTACTGTACATTTAGCCTCCTAGCCCTAATATAACTTGGATTCTTCTTTAGCAACCAATTATTTAGTGGGAATTTTAAAAACAAATATAAATGTTATTTGAAAATGATATAGTTTTTAAACGTAGTAAATATATTCCAAAACAAGTATTAAAAGTAAGCCTAAACACGTAAATCATAATTATAGATGTATGGTTATTAGGGTACATTTCTTACCTTATATTTATATGTTTCATCAGATGAACTATCAGAATCCTGAAAAGGTAAATAAAGCAGACCAGCCAAGCCTTTTTTCTAGGGTGTTTGTGTTATTTATTCTTACATTTTAAACCATTCGAGAGATATTTATCAATATTTGCTTCATTTAGGTGCCCCTCTGAAAAACCTTTGTTTAAATATTTTATATATATATATATATATATATATATATATATATATATATATATATNATATATATATATATATATATGTATAAAGTTAAACAAACAATTAATTTTTCAAGAGTATTTGACGTAAAAATTAAATTATTGTAATATTTACTACAGTTGTATAATTCCTGGTTTAAAACCTCTTAGATAATATTATAATAAAGGCTTGAAAGGGAAACAAACTATTTGGAAATATTTAAAAAATAATATTAATCATGTATGATTTATATATATATATATATATTAATAATGTATGATTTATATATATAGTTAGTTAAATGACTGACGAAAGATCAGATTTTGTGTTAAAAAATTTAAAAATAAATCTAACGTACACCCAAATTTCGATAATTTATGAATACTGTCATCGACTTCGGTGGTCTTGGGGTAAAGTGCTACCTTTAGTACCCGATTTTTGTGGGTTCAAACCCAAGAGGGAGCGAAGGATTTATCGTGATAGATAAAAATTCTTAGCAAAGTCTTCTTCGGAGGGGAAGTATAGCCATCGGCCCTATGTCGATTGTGACATATAAAATAATCCTGGAAGGTATGTTAAAATACCTTTCCGGTAAAATTGATGAGCCCTTTCACTATCTCTCTCATAGAAATTCTCGTATGCTGATATAATCAGTCGGTTCAGAAAGTGCACGTTAAGTATCTCAAATAAATGAATATCCCATGTATATGCTGGCAGGTAGCAAGATAATTAGCGCCGTGAGATAGAGTGGATAGGCAATTCATCGAGCCTTATTGTAAAGTAGATTGCATAAATACTAGCAAAGCCCTTAGATCGAGAATTACCCAATTCCAGAAATTATTTCTTGACTCCGACCTCCTCTGCCGTCAAGTAATCGGAGTTCCTGACTACAGATAAAGAGGTACGGGGTTTGATCCTCATTGTTCTCAGAATTTATTATGAAGCAGTGGGTCTGGAACGGGGTCAAACTCATTCTCGTATGTATAAATGAGAAGATTACATGAATAAAGAAGAAGCGACTCCGTTATAGAAAACTGAGATTAATGGCTGGAGGGTTACTTGTGCTGACTATATGCCATCCTCTATCCGCTAAATGTTAGCACTATCATCGCTAATGGTGGCGGCTGCTCTGTCAGTATGGATTGATCACGGTTTAAAGCCTTCTTGCCTGTGATAATGAGGACACGTACATCTAGTGATGTAGCCATGTGGCGGTCTTAGCGGGTGGAGATCCATTATGTACGTGTTTTCCAGTCCAAACTGGTTGGTTTTAATATACTTATTTAGTTTACACTTTCTTTCAAATGCATGATTAAATATAATTATATTTAAATGCATAAAGTAACTAAATGTGTTAACAATCAGTATCATATAGATTATCTCTTATTCTAGCCGTTTTATACTACTCCGGATCTCTTGTTCTTTGTGACAGAAGGGCTCACACTCATTTGTGTTACTTAGAAGCATAACATATCCAATCTACGTCATTATGTATAGCTAATTAAGACCTTACACTCTCACTGAATTAGAATGAGCTATCACCAAAATTATATGAGCTGATCAGTATTCCTGAGTTTAGACTCAGTTTTTCTGAACGGTAGAATCTTAGCTTGCAGATTTCCACTATGGCTTATTTTATAATATAGAAGCATTTTCTAACACATAAAGGAGAAATTGATATCTATCTAAATGCTAACAAAGGGTGAAGTGGGTTGGAGGGTAAATAAAATATTAGTGTAAAAACTACTAATTGAGAAATCATTTTAAGAGTGGGTGTTTAACCCAAACAGACTTGTACTAACAAACCTAGCAGGTTTTATGTTTATACACGTACCATAACACTCCCAGTTTATATTTTATATTTTCATATGCTGAGAATATTTATTTTAGATCGATTTAATATCAATGGATTTATTTATATTAAAAGTTGTATTCACAACTAAAAATAAACATAAAGAATTAACTACCATAGCAATAAGATCTGTCACTATAATTTCTTAAATAATACACACTGTTGCATATAGCTCCATTGTTGAGTAATAAACTACCCAAACGAAGATCATGGAACATACGTTTACTTGTTTATGGTCCAAACGTTTCTTAATAGTACATACTGGTACTTGTTATAATAGTAGGTTTGACTCCTTGTAAAACATAACACTATAACTTACGTGCTCTGATGATAATATTTCCTCAGCAGTACATATTGTTGTATATGGTTCCGGGGTCATGGCATTGAGATCAGATTTTGATGAAACTACTTTGCACCCAGCATCATTTATTTAATTGTTTACTCTTGTCTAGTAAGGAAAACAAAAACAACATGAAAAATTATTGGTTGGGTAAGTAAAGTATAGAAAGAAAAATGCTATTTATCAAACAACTTGTTTCAATTTTTAACAAATCTACTTACATATTTTTTACAAGCCTACGTCTCACTTTTGGATACATACACAAGTAATAGCTGCTAACAGGGCTATTATATTATTGTCAAGAGCAGCTTTACAAACTATATTTTTATAAATAAGAAATGATTTTTCTTATTTTACAGTAATATATTTAATTTACGATAAATATTAATTATTTAATTTATAGAAAATAAATATTTTTATGTTCAATTGGACATTACATTTCTCTTGTGTTAAATTTTTACAAAGAATTTTATTTTATCAAAACTTTGGTTTTTCATCCCATTATAGTTGGGACACATTCCTCTTAATTTTACATGAATGGTTTGTGTTGTATTATTTGTATTTATTTTACTGTGTGGGGACTCTATTAGGTTTTTAATGTTTTGTGTAATGTGCTAAAAATTTTGTTTTGTTGAAGCGCTTGTAGACTCCAGTAGTAATAATGGTATTATTTAAATCAAATTGTATAATATACACATATTTAAAGAGAAGAGTTAGAAAATAACTACAATTTATTAAATTATCATGGTTTAAATGTACAAAAAGCTACGCACTAGTGAGGTCATACATTTAAAGCTTATAGCTATTAACTTCAAACTCATTATCACTCTGGTGTTTTTACGTTAATCTATATTGTTGTCATTATTCTACTGTTTTAGTGGCATCATACTGATTGGACATAACCAATCTCACAAATTTAGATAGTTTGAATATGTTTTCAGTTTGAAATATGATTTATTTAACTTTTACAGTATGAAACCATAATCGCTAATGGGTATTGTCCTATTTTCTGTGACAATTGTCTATTATCCTCCTTTCCACGAGTGTTGGTTAGTATCCTCTTATCCATAAGGATCATTAAATATCATCTTATCCACAAATAGTTGTTAATATACTCTTTCCTATGATTAATGTTAAAAAATATTCTTGTACACGAGCATTGAAACATTGGTTAATATCCTCTTATACACGATCATTGGTTAGAAACCTCTTACGCACGAGTATTGGTTAATGCCCCCTCATCTCCGAGTATTGGTTAATGTCTTTCCTACAAATATTGGATAGTATCTTCTCATCTAACCTACCCCTGTCCCCTCTAGCTTCACACATATAATCATAAATAACACTATCTGTTTGTATCTCTTTCTAGAGTCGAAACCATTTTACCAATAAGAATTAAACTTGGTATCTAGGGTTTTCATAAGCTCTACCCTAGGGTTGTTTGAATTAGATAACCCAATTATAAAAACAAAGGGTAGTTTACTGAAGGGTAAAAATAAAAATAGAATAGATTTTCTCAAAACTCGCTTTATCTATTTTAAATCAATGTTGTATCTAGAAACACTTTTTACCATTTCAAACTAAATGTAAGGTCACGTTTTGCCATAAATATGAACTTAGGATTACCATTATAAGGTAAGTAAGTACTGTACATACCATAACAAATTAATTTTTTTTAACTCAGAATATATTTTTATAAAATCAATAGTTTCAGAGCTATGAACAAAAAAATATATGTTTATAAATGAGTTAGAAGTATTATATTGAGTGTTATGCTCGTTAGGGGACAGAGATGACAGAGAGATATCCCACTTTTCTTGATGTTTTTGTGACAGTGTATGTTATTAAATTATGATTTTTTTTGTAGAATGTTTCTACAACAATGTTTATTATTTCTTTTCATAAATCATACAATTTTTTTTAATGTCTACTTTAAGATTAAAGAGAAAGTCTGTGTGTGCTGTTTGCCGTACCATTTATTTTTCCTGCCTATCATGATAGGATAATAGTAAATATTATTTACTAGTACAATATATTAATATAGAATAACAGTTGTTCACGTGGTTATCGATAATGACCTCCCAAAATATTCGTGGAAAGGAAGATACTAGCCAATTGTCGCAGAAAATAGGACAATACCCATTAGCGATTATTGTTACATAATGTAAAAGTCAAATAAATCATATTTCAAAGTTAAAACATATTCAAACTTGAGATTACTATGAAACTAAAAATATTTTAAGTGACAATCGCATTGAAACAACTTACCAGATTAAGAATATATATATACCAATCTTGTTAGGTCTAAGCTAAAAGAAATGTCCCTGTCAATTTCTTTAATAATATGTCGAATCATTTGTCATGTGTAAATCAAAATGAAGATATGAACGGATATAGGGCCAACACAATAATCAAATGCAAGATAGTCAAGTTAAAACGGAAACTTGATACGTTCGTTCAATAAAACATGCATTAAATCTTATTCTTAAGAAATAAATGTGAGAAATATTTATGATTGGATGGTTGGGCTAAACAAAATTTCAACTATAATCTAACTTAGTATATTATAATTATATTCAAATTGAATATAATTATAATATACTAAATATACCTTTGTCACGAGTAACTGAAGGACTTGAAAGACACTATCTTTATTATGTCGGCCAGTTTCTTAAGTGTGAGAGGTATTATTTATCTCTCGATGGCATCTATCGTGACTGTGCTGGTTACTTTCTAGAGGGTGTTGTCTAATCCCTTTAATGTGTCGGCCACTTTCTAGAATGTGTCTACTACTCTCTGGAATAGGTCCGACACTCTCTGGAACTTTTCGGACAATTTCTGAACTATGTCGGACACTCTCTAAAATCTGTTGGACGCTCTCTTTAATGCGTTATAAACTCTTTTGTATATGTTGGACACTCTCTTGGATGTGTCAGACATTCTCTTGGATATATTGGAAACTCTCGTGGATGTGTCAGAAATTCTCTAGGATATATTGGACACTCTCTTGGATGTGTCAGACATTCTCTTGGATATATTTGACACTCTCTTGGATGTGTCGTACATTCTCTTGTATATATATACATATATTTATAAATATTTCGAGTTGAACTATGTATTATATTTAAATATATATGTATCAAGATAATTAAAGGCTAGTTACATTATTAGGTTTATTAATGACTTTATTTAGAGACAAATTATAATCCCGCACCACTCGTCTAGTAAACAAACAATAGAATAATACCCAACTCAGTGGCTGCATGGTCCGAACCACTACTCCCGCAGTAGACAAGGCTGCTGATAATGGGTAGATCCAGGTTCTAATCTTGGTCGTGGTTACTGAAGTTTTTTTTTATTTCCACTTTATCTCCACGCAAATTCGGGTACGCTTCCTCTAAATATAACTTTCCTTTCTGTAAAACCACTAGCGTAATTAGTAAATAGGCTTATGATCCAAACTAATAGTACGACATAGTGTTAAAATAATTACATTCGACATGTAACATTTATGTATTTACTGACGTGACAAACCATATTTTATTACAATTGAATTCAACGCAATGTAATGCTTACATTTTTTTCAGGTATGCTGGCAGTGCTTTGACAATAATTTTACCTAAACAATTAGTTCACAGCCCAGACGAGAGGAATCGTGAATCGGACTATTTTTGAGAAAAAAAATTTTTTTTTCTTATCAAGAAAGATTCTAATTGTGTTCTCATTTAAAAACTATATATATATATATATATACTTTTTTTAAATCTTTAAATTGCTTTAAAGTCTGTTTTAACTGATTAAATTTAAATTTAATTTTCTAAAACCAAAATTAATCTTTATTTGATATTTTATGTTTGACTTAATACATTACTTTAGATTAAAGTGTAAAATATTTAAATACATTCGCCTAAATAGTTTTTAAATAACTTAATATTACTTCCACATCTAAAAATAACATTAAATAAATCAGTTTGTAACTATTTATTTAATTTTTATCTTACTGTGTTAAGGTTTCAAATTTATATCAATTATCTGGTGGATTAGTTGTGAAACTTTGTCTATGTTTCCCAATTACATCTCTGAACTTCCTTTTGTGGCTTCATTTCTAATTTCACTCGAAGTTTGCTTGAACTTATTGTTTAATGGTGAATGTAACATGAAACACATTAAAAACCAGAGATATATGTTTTTGTTCACAGTATTTATTTTAACGTAGATGTTTTAGATTGTTTAATAACATTTGAAAACTGACTTGTCCAAAAGTGAATAACAGTACATCGTGCATTAGGGCAAGACTGTTTAATGCTCAGTTGTCCAAAAGTAAATTACAGTAAACGGTAAATCAGAAGCAATTGTTTAAGGCTAAGTTGTGCAAAAGTGAATGCTAGCGGATCGTTGATTCGAGCTGACCTGACTGTACTGAGATAACATCACATCACATCACTTTTTTTTTGCGTGGAGATTCCATGTTTGACGGACCTTACAATACCTGAAACTAGTGAAGAGTTTAACAACTCAGTGATAACATTTAGAGTAGAAACACCCCTACCCTCTTTCCTCTTATTATTCTTTCACAGCTTGAACTTGTGACTGCTGATGACAGCCCTCCCAGCTCCACCACCACTCAAACAAGAGTATCAGTTTATCCCATCTCGTATTGCAGTTCTGAAGCTCGTCTGGTCAGCTCATTTCACTATTTAATGATTTTATATTTTAGCTTCAGAGCAATATGTTGCTCGTGCACTTTTGAACTGTACCGGAAATCTTTTACATATATATTGTCTTAGAGATGGCTAAAAACCCTCCACCGAGTCGTATTCGCAAGAAGAATAATTTTTCAAATTATGGTCGCTAGATGGAAAAATAAGCTGACTGGAAAGTAAATATTTTTAGTAACTATATATTTATGTGGAATATCCTAAATTTTATAAACAACATCATTCTTATTTTAAAGATAACGTATTTTATCTATAAATATTTTTGTTTTAGAGAAGTCATTAGTGCAAATAGCAAGATTATGCATATAGAGTTTGATCCAGTAATGTCACCACAGCTCGGTACATATATACTTCATAAATCACCGCGACATTAATCAGTAGTTAATCACCCCGCTTTTACTATTTACTTCCTAACTTAACTTGAAATAGTAAATAACAATAACAGATATTATCACAATGTATACCTTAAAAATAGTACGTCACTGGTGAGAAAAAAATTAATTCTTTAAAGCATTAGGCTAATATACATCCTTCTGTGCTCAGGCTCTACGCTTTTTGCGAGTGTATATGAAACCATCCTTTAGCCCCTTCGACCCAAATAGTTAGGCGACGGACGAAAAAATAGGAGTTTAGAACTAAACACATCTGAGCGGATCCGGAATCCAGGGGGACCTTAAAACGTCACTTCTTTTGAGTGTTAAATTTGTTTTTTTATATATATTTTTTCTGTACTCCCTCCTCCGGATAAACGTTCTTCCTCTCTCCCCCAAAAATGTCTTCTTCGATCTACCCCTACCTTTAAGCAAAAAAAAACAACTTTAAAAACAGAAATTGAATATCAGTTCCCCAACACCATCAAGTTTTTTACCCTAATGTTAAAAATCCTTATTTTTAAAATATGTTTGATGGTATCAAATTTATTCCAGATTGTTCTAAAAAAATAATTGTTTGTTCAAATTTTATTCATAAATGAAATGTTAACGTTTAAATTTATTTCAGAGTTCCCTTATGGCTCGTCTACAAAAAAACATACCCACTTGTCGAACTCGTGACTATACAATCTTAAGTTTACTCTTAATTACGTTCTTTTTAAATTAAAAATAGTCATACTACAATGAAAAGTCGTGAGACGTAATTTCCACCAATAGGAATTAAGACGAGTTAACCACTGAAGAAAATAATAAATAAAACAGACTATACCAATAGAAGCATTGAAATAATTATCAATAGGCCATTCAAATAAATAAACAGATAGTTTTGTTACTACAAATTATTGTAGATAATGTTGTGTTTTATATATTATTATTATTACTATCATTATCAATAATATTATTACTATTATTAATTATAATAATATTAGAATTAGTACACAGTACGGAATAGACGCGCTCTTATTTCATTGGCATTGAGTATTAGATGTAATATAATCTCACACGACTAACTAAAAGTATAAACAAACCACACGTTTTATTAAAATAACTTTAATTTATGAAAAATTAAAATCATCATTTATTTGAGAGTTTCATGTTTCTGATGGATTTGGTGAGAACCATAACCAGCCTGTATTAACATTTTGAAAACAATAATAAATTATTATTGCTCCTGAATTTAACATAGTACACATTCTATGAAACCATCACTGAATTCAATTTTTAAAACTTGAGTGTTTCACAAAAAGAATAATATATAAAAAGCAGAGAGCAGACATACATATCATAGACTATAATCATAGGCTATAAAGCGATATTGAAATTTTCAAACATACATCATTTCAGATAAAAAAAACATTATAAACTATTATATTATTGTTTTTATTTGTTAGTTTTAAAATGTAATTAATTCTACTATATATTATTGTCTAGAAAATAAATTATTCTAGATTATTTAATTACGTAAACATTTTATCTTATTATAGAGGTCTGATCATTTGTTTATGATTGGCTGAAAGCAAGCAAACGTAGCTACGCACTCGCAAGAGATGGAAAATATTAATTGCTGACATAAGATTGTATTTGCGTTTGTTATTGTAGACAGAAAAAAATAATAATTGGTAAACAATAGAATAGAAAATGTAACATACAATATATTTTTGTGTCTACAGATGTGAGATGGGAAATGTTTTGGCCAGGCCTATATTCCAATCTCCTGTAATTAAATGATTTAATGTTTTTACTGTAATATTTTATTTACATTTGTATCATTTTATCAATTAATAAATTTATAATATTGTATTAAAATTATAACATTTTTTGTGTGTTTCTTTGTATGTGTGTCTTTTGTGTGCTTAAGGATATGTGTGTAGGCACGATATAGTATCTCCAAAACCCAGATACACTACTAATACAATATACAAATTAAATATGGTCTCTCTGTGAGTTATTCAAACAAGCCTAACTCACTGTACAGTTTTAGGAAACATGGACAACAAAATTGCAAGGCATGTAGTGGGATTATTCCAAATACCCCATTCATTCTTAAATATTTGAAATCTTTAATTGAAGGCGTCTTACTATGTTTTCTAGAAAAGTACAAAAAACAAAAATTGAATATGGTGGATTCAAAATAGCCAATTTAATTAGGTCAGAAACGTTGAAAATGGTTGATTCATTTTTTCTAAACTTTAAATTGTTACAATACTAAGTAGCTTTAGTTTGTTTTAATTCTTTAACATCCAATTATTAATATTCTGTCACTCTCCTTTTATTTTTTACTAGAAACACTAAGCAAGAGCTCAACATATTTTATATAGAAAAGTTAACCTTTAAAATAAATTTCAGCTTTTGACACATTTTTAGTTTATATCTCTATTTTGACATTGTTTTTAAGTCAACCTACATTTAACGTTTTCAAACACAATTTAAAAAATAAATGATTACTATTAAAACATAATTTAAGATTTGATTGCTTTCCTTGTGGTTAATTTTATGGAAGATTAGCTGAATTGCCCATTCTTTGAACGGCTGGAATTCTATTGTAATATTTATTAAATTTACAACATAGTTAGTTTTATTTTACCCTGGACCTGCTTGCCACATTTCTGTTTTCTACCACACATAGAGGTTGTTAATATTAGATTTGAAATTTTTAACCCCTTTCCCTTATTTAACCATTTCCTCCTTATAAATTAAAAATGATCGAAATTAATGTATTTTCTGGAGTAGTTTATTTATTTTCTTGCCTAATTTAGATTTCAAACCCGAATTGAAGCGTTTTGTCTTTTATATTCCACCCATTTCCTCATTCCTCATTTTGAAATTCCAATTAATTTTTACTTAGTATTTTGAAGTAGCCTATGATATACAACTATGCCATATTTTGGACATATATTTACTCGATAAGTGGGAAAATTAGTAGAGAGTGAAGGCTTTTGCTTTTTTATATAGAGAATATATATTCCCTAACCCTGATTTAACAGAGTTTCTTTTAAAAATTTGAAATGATCAAACCTTTTTGGTTATTAGAAGTGGTCTCTTTAACTTCCTGACTAGTTAAAGTTTTTACCACCATTGTAAGTAGTTGTTTATATCTGTTTTAAAACTTTTTACACAACTACTTCTAGTGCAGCAACCCAGAACTTTAAATTTCATAGATTAAGAATGTTTTTTTAATCTGGATTGGTAACCCCCTACGCCCGCAATGCCTCCCCAATTTCTGGATTCACATTTTGAAATTATAGTGGTTTTGTGAAAACCCTCTATTGTACAATTATACCAAATTTTACCCTTCTAGTTATACGAACATTGGGAGAGTTAAAATTAGTTAGTAGGTTAGTATTTTGTAAGTTTGAATACCCCCTCTCCATATTTCCCTAGCATTGAAATTAAAATTTCATAATCTAAGACCGGTTTTATTATTTGGATTAGTACCCTAACCTGCGTGCCAACATTAAATTTTCTACCTTCCCTTAAAGGGTAGACTCCCCCAATATTCCACCCCTTCAATTCCTGGATTCCCATTTTGAGATTTTCTTAGTTTTTCTAAGTACTCTCTTATGTACAACTATACCAAATTTCAGCCTTCTAGCTATTCATGAAGTAGGATAATTTAGTGATGAGTGAGTGAGTGAGGGCTTCCTCATTTTTATATACAGAAGATAAAAATGTACAAAGCTAGGCCTACTTTATAGATTCCCAGTGAAAATAACGGATACACCAGTAATGCAGTGTCATATAATACGTGTAAAACACATATCTTAATTTGAATCAATGATGTAGGAAAGTATTGATGTTAAATTTATATTATATATTTATTTTGAGCCAAATTTATTCACCCACTCACAGTACAACTATCCCTATCCTGAGCTAGTTCTATCCAAACCACATCACTACATCCTATCCCTCTCAGGTCTATTCTGATATTATCCTCCCATCTGCATCTAGGTCTTCCCAATGTTCGGGAAAGGGGGAGATCACTAAAGAATAAACACCCTAGTACACTCGGCCGGGATTCTAGCCTTAACCTTCCTATTACCAGAAAACTATACAAGATGAGCTTGAAGTTTATTCCGTCTACTGGTAATGAGTAAATCTATAAATCACTATTAAAGACAGTTTTTAATATTGTATATCTCTACTCTTCACATAACAAATTTATATAAAGTCAGTTCATGATGGGTCTTTACCTGAATTACAGTTAAAAAATCATATGTTTAGATTTGGGGTTGCCAACAATGTTTTGTTATAAATGCTAAGATTTTAAATTACATGTTGTATTTTACATTTAAAATAACTTAATCTTGAGTTTTATCACACTGTTTCATAACTTTTCATAATTTCTTTTTACTCAATCCGAAACAATATTTTAAACAAAATTAAAACTACTTAGTCTCCGTTTTGTGATGTTTTCTATGACGTGTAATATAGGGCATACAATAATACCTTTTAATAGAGGCATTCCGGCACAGATTTATCTGATTACCAAACCCTTCCTTCACCTCTGACAAGACATCTTGTGAATGTGGGGAATGCTAGGCCTCCACCATGGTTCGGATTCCACGCTAAGCTGTAGGTCCTCCATTTCATCTCACTATCATCCTACCATTACACATTAGCGTAAGTGCGTATAACCCGAACGGGTAGTAAGACGCGGTGCTAATAATAATATAATAGAGTTATCATACTCGTATTTACTTAGAAAAGAGAAAATAATTGTATCTTTTTTTAAAATATGTTATACATTATTTTATGATTATTTTATCCACTGCGTGAGTGTATCATTGTAAAGAACTTGTGACCTTCACGTTATATCACATGGTTTAAATTCTTCGCTTGCCATTTTGAAGCTATGGTAGTTAGACCTTTTGTGGAAGTGATGTGAATAATTTTGTGTAAGTAGAATAAAACGATAAATAAGATTTTTTCCCGACCTCAAATATATATATAAATAATATTGGCCTAAATTACTGTGGATAATTATCACATTCATACTTTAACATACGTTTTCATTACAGTTATCCAAAATGACAGATGTCAGCTGTCGGCAAAGGAATATATTTGGGTTTATTGTTAGTAACTTTTTGAGCTGTCATACAAGTAAACTAAGGTCGTGAATGTACTATACTTAGGATTACTCTAATATTATATATTCATCTAGTCAAATGTTGCTTTATTTAAACTTTGCTAAATGAATCTTCTCTACAATAATAGCAATCAGAATGATAAGTGGAAAATAACTTTAGTGTACCCATCTGGGATTTGAACCCAGGTCTCCCACGTGATATGCAAACAAGCTCACGATTATCTGACGGTTTATTTGTTTGCAATAGTTTTTGTGCAGTGGCATGTAATCTGTTTATGTTCACAGTTCTCAGCTGTCAGTCACAAGAAACTCGTGTATAGCCTTGAATCATTGGTGTGTAACACCAACCCTCTCTCCCTTTGACAGCCCTCGACCTTCCCTTTAAAAGGGCCGTTGGCATGGTATAAGCTGACTAATGCAAGTACACTAATTTTGCTGCGCGCGCACAGCTTGCACCGTGTAAACCAGTGGTTCCCAAACTTTTTTGAGTCACTGCCCCCTCGGTTCCAAAAACTCATACCCAGTGCCCCCTATCCTTTAATCTAAAAAATCAATACTCATAATAAAATAGCAATAAAGCTCAAGGATAGAACAATTATTGATTAAATATTTATTTAAAATTAAAATATATTATATATATTTAATTAAACATGATTGATTAGCTTGATCCAGTGATAATCTTTTCTAAGTTATTAAATACTACATATTATTTGATACCACATTTAGTAAATAGGTAGAGTACATCACTATTGTGTAAATTCTTAATGTGATGGATGAGCTTGATGAAATGATACTAGTTGTCCAATGTCTGGCTTAATGTCACTTAACATGAGTCTTAAATCACCACGCTTAGTAATCTGGAGTCGATTTCTTTGCTTGGAGAGAAGTAGGCTGACCACACTAAAACCACGTTCCACCAAATACGATGTTGGAAATGCAATCAGGAGCCTCTTAACCACTCTCCATAATGCAGGATAGCGATAAGGAATTTCCTTCTGTAACCAAAACTCTTGGTATGATTTCTTAAACTTTGGTTTCAACTCAATGTCATTTTGTAGCTCAATTAGTTCTTCCTCCAATGCTCCAACTTCTTCAATATCTGAAAATGGACTTAATACCCAGTCTGGAATTTCCATCATAACAAGATCTTTGAATCGATCAGACATATCTTCATGCAGCATATTCAAATGGTCACAAAAAACTTGCAGATCGTCATCTTGTATTCCGACTTTCTTTTCTAGCTCAGACAAGCTCGGAAATTGGTATAGCTCGCGACGGCCTATATTGCGCTTCAGTATAGTTAATTTTGCAATAAATGTAGATACGACAGATTTGGCTTTAATAAGATTGGTGTCATTGCCTTGCAACTGCAAATTCATTTCATTGAACTTTGCAAATAGCTCAGACAAATAAGCAATGTCATGTTTGATTTCTTTGAGTTCATTACTGAGCAAAGCATTCGTGTCTTCAAAATATTCCACAACAGTGTCAAAAAGGTTGTAAAAGCGTCTCAAACAGTTTCCTTTAGATAGCCAACGAACTTCAGTGTGAAACAACAAACGTTCAAAGTCTTCCTCATTCTCAGAACAAAGCTCCCGGAATAGTCGATCATTGAGAGCATGTGCTTTAATTTTATTCACTGCAGTAATAACAGTGTTTAATGAATTGTGTAGGCGTCCACTGAGATTCTTTGCAGCCAGATGTTGGCGATGAATGACACAGTGAATGGTCAAAATATTTGGCACTGATTTTTTCAAGTAAGCGACACACCCACGGTAGCGACCAGTCATTGATGGTGCTCCATCAGTTGCACAAGCAAGTATGTTAGTAAGTGGAATTTCCTTTTCTTTGAAAAACTCCTCAACAACATGAAATATTGACTCTCCTTTAGTATCGGTTTTTAGTTGCCTTGCAAATAACAACTCTTGAGCCAAACTCTCGTCTTTTATAAAACGCACATAAGCTAGAAGTAAAGATTCATTGCCTGGCAAAGTTGACTCGTCCAGCTGTAATGCAAATTCTGTTGTCCTTAGTGTGTTGCACAGTAGATCTTCCACACTCTCAGCCATTTCATCTATGCGTCTTTGTATTGAATTGTTGCTGAGAGGAATCATCTTAATTATATCATGTGGTGGCTTGTGCAGAACGGTATTCAGAACCTCACTAACCGCTGGAAGGATGAGTTCTTCACCAATTGTATGGGGCTTTCCAGACTTAGCAATCAACAATGAAATGTTGTATGATGCACGCAAACCATCACTTTGTTGTTGTGAACTATTGCGAATCATGTTTAACAATGTTGGCCGCTTTTGAAACTTTTCACGAAGTGATTGAAAAAAAGTTAAATTCTTATCTGCCTTGTCAGGATGTACCTTCTTTAAATGTTCAATGAGTCTGGAAGGCTTCATGGCCTCATTAGAAAATACCTTTTCACATAACAGGCACATTGGCAGCTGCTGGTTTGTCGATGCAGGTATAAATCCATACTTAAGATATTCCAAACTATATTGTCTACATTTCTTTTTTGATTTTTCTGCTTCTGCCATTTCTAATCTAAAACAAAAAAAGATTGTAGCCCTATATTTAAAAAAGTGTTTTTCTGTTGCTTCCTTCAGAAATTTACAGCCATAACATTAAATTTTGTTTCAATAATAGATGTATGAATAATTATTAACATGGAAAAAAAAAGATTAATTCAGAGTTACATTTATTTTAGTTTTTTATATACCTTTTTAAAATGATTTTGCTACACAATTATCTATGTACACATTTTGTAAGTGAATATTAAATTCAAAATTGAGCTCTAGATTAGGCATCGGCACTGAATTTAATTTTAATTCCTTTATATCCCCATATAACTTTCATTAACACTTTTAATATTGAATAGGTTGCAACAAAAATAATAGCTTCTAATCTCAATTCATAATCAACATGTTGAATAATTGAAAACACAGGAAAATAAGTATCACACTCAATTACTATTTTGTTCAGGACTTACCAGTAAAATCTTGAGGAGACAACAAAGAAACAAAAACACAGCACAACACTTTCTCAAAATGTGATAAACTGGTCTGAATAGCTTTGGTGACGCGCCCTCAAGAAGGGCGGGAGAATGTGTGACGTAGTCTGGGGGAGTGAGAACGCATGACGTGGCCTAGAGAATGGAGGTTATACGCGCGCAACATGACCTTGGAAAGGGAGGAAGAAACTTGAAGCAAGGAATGTATTTTGCTGGTCAGTCAAATATAAATAAACAACACACTCGGAAAATACCAGCTTGAGTGCCCCTCTACCACCCTTTTGCCTATTATCGCCCCCTTACCGCCCCCTTTCAACTTAGCGCTCCCCTGTACAATCCCACAGCCCCCAAGGGGGCGGTACCGCCCACTTTGGGAACCACTGGTGTAAACAGACAAGCAAGCTACTAACAAGCAAGTCTACTTGCAAGTGAAAAATTTAGTCACCTTCCAACTTTACTAATGCAAGTAGAACATTCAAAACGGCGGCAACAAAAGAATTGGTTGTGCGGGAGACACTTATTTGTGGAGTGTTATGAAAAGAATTAGTTTTTGTGCTATTTTAAGCACCGAATTTATAAATATAAGAATGGGAGGGATATTGCACTAGAGGATATTGTAAAGTTATATCATACATATTCTCTAGAAGTTAGATCATAAATATTCTCTAGAAGTTATATCATACATATTCTCTAGAAGTTTCCTAAATAAAATGTTAGGCCTACGAAAAATTTTGCAAATGTTCCTTGTGAGAGATATTATTTAATATCGGTAGACAAATTTTATCAATAATTTTATCAAACCATTATTTCCTAACAATCAACGTGGAATGTGGAATTTTTTTATATACGATCACAGAATATAATACAACATTGTGGTACCGTGATTAGTTCCGGCAAAAAAATATTCACGTTATCGGTAAGTAAGGTATGAATGGCCTGCGGTTTTCACGCGAAATTTTCGGCACGTTTAGCAATCTCCGTATTTGACACTTTAACCAATCGTTTTAAGTTTTAATTATAAATGTTCAGCCCAAAAACTTCAAACACTTTGTATTAATGCTTTGGAAATTTGAGCTGATACATAACATAGTATTATTATCGCATAGCAACCCAGATAGTTTGTATTTAAACCAATCTAAGAATTAATGAATTATTAATTTTAAGGAACCGAGGGTTGTATTGGGATTTATTGACCTTATTTGAGTTTAATTTTATTTATCATGTATGTTAAGTGAGTTAACAAATCAATAAAAATAGTATAATAATTATTTGGGATCAATTGAAATACATTTTAAACTATTAAGGAATTAAGAAATATGAGACATACTAATTACTAACTTTTTATGTTTTTTATATAAAACAATTTTTTAAACAGGTAAATATAATTATGATACATTGCGTTTACTGAAAATTTGTAATATATTTGGCCACCCATTCTTATTCTATATTAACCCTTTCTAGATCCTAACGCATAAGCGTAATTACTATATACGTATAAATAACCCGAACGAGAAATGAGATGCAATGATTTAAAAAAAATGACACCAATAGAGAGATCAGTTAGCAAAACTTCATTTTCAGCCATATTTCTAGAAGCGATACTAACACAAGTGAAAAATGTGTGTCAACACAACTAGCATGTTAGTAAACTAATACTAGTAAACTTTCATTAGTCCACTAACACCGTGTCAACGGGCCTTTTAATGCCTCACACAACTTGGTCAGAAAGATAAGGAATATTTTCTAGGAATCACAAAACTAGGGGGTTCAAACTTGGTAGTTTTGTAATAAAATGGTTGGTGACTCTGGCGGTCTAGGGGTAAGGTTTCAGACTTCTGTGCTGGTGGCCGGGGTTCAATCCTCGGTCCCGGCACAGATTTATCTGATTACCTAACCCTCCTTCACCTCTGACAAGACATCTTGTGAATGTGGGGAATGCTAGGCCTCCACCGTGGTTCGGATTCCACGTTAAACTGTAGGTCCTCCATTTAATCTCACAATCATCCTACCATTACACATTAGCCTAAGTGCGTATAACCCGAACGGGTAGTAAGCAGCGGTGCTAATAATAATAATAATAATAATAATAATAATAATAATAATAATAATTTTAAAATGACTCAAGTACAGATTTAAAATATGCAGTAGTAATTTGAGATAAAAAAAAGTTTTGCTTCTACAAAGATCCAACTGGCGCTTTGGTAGCCAATGTAGGTATATTTCAGTATTTTGTGAGAGAGGGGCTTCTAGGAGTGGGTCATTTAATAGTTTGTACCCGTTTAGAAATAAATTCGGCCCATGATGGATTTATTACGTGCTCGATTCACCAATATGTCTCATACCAGCGCCACATAGAAATAACATTACATAACTTATTAATCTATAATAGTTTATAATCTTGACTAAAAGCACACTTAAGTTTTAATATGAATACTATAAGATACTTATTACTTTCTCACTATCTTACAGGTAGAGGAACTGTCGTGATTGTCAAAAAAATCTAAATCGAGATTTTGATAAATCTCGACGTTTCATAACACCCAGAATCCAATAAAAATGATTTTTAATTTTCGTCTGTCTTGATTGCCTGTATCCTGATTAAAGCCTAAACTATTTTACCGATCGGGTTAAAACATTGTATATAGAGTTTTCATAGGGTTGTCTCAAGGAATTTTTGAATTTGGATATCTATCGCTAAGATTAAGTGTTGTTTACTGGAGGGCAAAAAAAAAGTTGATTTTCTCAAAATTGGCACAAACTATTTTGATTAAATTTCATTTCTAAACATTTCCAAACAAAATGGCTATTCTCATTATTATTTTGTAAAAATAATTTAAGGGTTCAAGTCAGAAGCGTAAATTTGTTATCATATGTCCGAAACTATTTGAGATATGAAATAAATTTTCATTGAAAATATGTAGGGATATTTTTAATACAAATCTTTATTTTGAAACATATTTTTATAAAACCAATAACTTTCAATCTATACGAAAATATATATTAACTTTTCGAAAACTAAAGTTAAAGTATTGCGACCGTAAAAAAAATCCAACCCCAAATGTAGATGGATGTCAACGTCTTTTGACCCCCGAACCCTAAAAAGTGGATTTTGAAATGCGGTCTGTCTGTGTGTCTGTTTAACCTTAAAATTAATGGTAGATTAATAAAAAGTGAGAATATTGATTTTTTTCAAAATCGGCTCTAACGATTTTGAGTAAAATTTGTATAGAGGCGTTGATTATGATCACAAATAAAATTGATATTTTAATTTTCCCATGAAAATGACATTTAGGGTACCTTACAGAAGTTGAAATTTCCGTATCTCCGAAACTATTTGAGATACTAAAGAAATTATCATGGCAAAATTGTAGTATTATTAAAAATACAAACTTTATTTGAAATGTATTTTATAAAACTAATGGTTTCTGAGATATTCGCAGATATATTGAGACAATTTTGTGAGCTTTAGTTGTAAAGAGATACTGCTTAAATTTTAACGTAATAATTCTCCAATTCCATAGAGTATTAAAATATAGGTCCCTCAATAATTTATGTTATTTTTCTTTATACCTCTTAGGAAAAATGTGTGTACAACAATAATTTATGTTATTTTTCTTTATACCTCTTAGGAAAAATGTGTGTACAACAATAATCTATCTCCATTTTAGACTCAATAGTCAATATTATTTACATCTTTTATTGGTCAAAATTTATAAATGAGGAGTTTAATATCAATGGGATGAGCTGAAGATGTGCAACACCTTATAAAACGTCAAAAATTTCAACTAGAAGTCAACATTTTAATACGAAGTGTTGACCCTTGTGGACCAAATATATATCTTTTATATCGGTCCAAACATACAAATGAGGATATTAAATTATAAAATTTAAAATCGGCTCTTTAAAAATGTTTTACATAAGTATAGTGCAGTTTGTGCTCTGGTTTGCTAGTGTATATTATTTCGTTTCACATATATTACGATTTTTGAGTAAATATCTCCATTTTTAAATAATAGAGCGATAAAGTCCGTGTGGAGTTCCGTACCATTTATGTTTTAATCTTCGGTCCCGGCACAGATTTATCTGGTTACCAAACCCTTCCTTCACCTCTGATAAGACATCTTGTGAATTTGGGGAATGCCAGGCCTCCACCGTGGTTCAGATTCCACGTTAAACTGTAGGTCCTCCATTTCATCTCACAATCACCCTACCATTACACATTAGCGTAAGTGCGTATAACCCGAATGGGTAGTAAGACGCGGTGCTAATAATAATAATAATAATAATAATAATAATAATAATAATAATAATAATAATATAGTTAATCTATAGTTTAATTAAATATGTGAGGGCAGCTTTGAGAGGAAAGAATCATTATATTATATTAGACTATTTCAAATTCCTTCAAAGCATATTTACATAATTTTAACGAGAGGATTTCCATTTAAAACTTTTTATAAACTAAAATTCTCAAACCTCCGATGCTATAATCTGGGGACCAGTATAAACAGAATTAATGGTGGTTCGCACCAAAGCCAGGGGTTTGAGGTCTTAGTCCATCTTATTTGCATTTCAAGCTCGTTGTGAGAAGGGCAAGTATGAATAAGTAAAACAATCTATTAATAAATTCTCTTTGAGAAGGTTTAGAGAGAATATGATGTTCCCGTTTGTCAAAGTACTCGAGAAGAGACATACTTTTAAATGAAAGGTGAAGTGAAAGAGTGTAATTCAATTTTGACTAAACTAGCACATTATCATTTTAAAAGATTTACTTGTATAGTCTCTATCACTTATACTATGATTTCAATATAAAATGTGGAATAACAAACCAAAACATTATTCTTTCTAAACAAATGGAACCCACATGTAATATTAGTCTTAGATAGAGAACGTATTTTTAACAATTACACTATATTTATATAATTATGGGGAATGATAGGCCTACAGATGTAAATGGAGGAAAATCCAGTTCTAACACGTATTGAGTTATTGCTTCTATATACTAGTAAATAACTATACCCTTCTAATGGACTTTGGATTATAATTAAAAGAGGTATATGTCACATTTAAATTAATTTAGAAAAGAAAATTGTGCTTTTGTCCTCATGGGCGTAGATATAAGAGTTTCTAGCCTGGAAAATGTGGGTTTAATGCGACTTTCTTTTCTATACCCTGTACTATTCAGTTAATACCATAATGAATCAAATAAAACAAAATAAGAATAAATCACAAGTAATATGTAAACAATTTCACTAGCTCAATTTATTTGATTTACATATTAGCTATATATATATATATATATATATANTAATGTTCACAGTATCACCCTCATAAAGCAAAATTACGATGCATAGTACTTAAAATATGATCTAAACAATTATTTATAACTTCAGGGTTTAACTCTGCTTATATTTTACTTGAAAACGAAAAACTGATTTAGGAAGAAGAATGAAACAAAATAATCATTTCAAATTAAATTATAAATTGGAGCTAACATTTTAATGAACAATTTTAAATATAATTTTACAACACAAAAACGTAAAATAAATGTATATTTTTACAAAAAAAAAACAACAACAGAATTTCTTGTGTACATTAAGACAGTGAATAAAGACAAATTATTGTATATATTTATTCCAATATTTCTGTGCCTAGAATAATAAATTATTTAAGTTTTAAATATAAATCCATACAATTCAGAAGAAACTATTTTCAAGAAACTTTATGTACCAAGAATTATTTCTAGTTACAAGTATTTAAATAAATTTGGTACTATTTTTTTATTTGTTATAATCTATATATTGTATTTCTGGTATTGTCTATTAGGATATGCATACATCAAGCATTAATTCTGAATTTAATAAAAATATATTTCATTTTTCATAAATAAGTTAAGCAACTAGAAGGATATAAATGATAGTGTTTTTATAATCATTTATACCTTATAAAAAGGAAAGTTGATATACATTAATATAAGTAAGGTATTTACTGAAAACTGTATCTGAATTTCTAAATTATATATATCTTGTATACATTTGAATAACCCTGATACGTAGTAAGACTTAGAGACACTCCTCTACCCCTTCCTCCAAAAAAAAATATTGTTTCAGTGAGATAAATGAGAACTAAATGTGACTAAACATATATACGCCCATATTTTAATTAAAACTTAGTTAACAGTTAACATAAGACCACAACGCACAAAACAACCATACATTGTAAACTCCAAATGCGTTGAGAGCACATCCTCTATATTTCGAGTAATGTTCAATACAAAAGAAACTAACACAACATTTTGTATCGTCATTCAAAAACAAAACCTAATAAAGGGTACGGTGCACCACAGACTTTATTTCCACGTTGTATAGAAAGATACATTTATTCAGAACTCATAGTTTGTGAAGCGAAATAATAGACAAAGCTGCAGAATCATAATGCAAATACAAAGCATCACTTTTCACCGATAGCATTACTAAAATGATATATACACTTTTACAGAAATGTATTGATAAAAAATCAGAATATTTGTACCCACGAGCATAATTGTAAATTAAACTTAGCTACCCGCCAAGAATATTGATCACACAGTTAGATTTTAAAAGTATTGAAATAAAACACAAAATTAATATTTACCAATGAATTAATTGGCCACGTTTCTATATTCGTTAGTTAAGGTTATAGCCGTATCTAAATATTATATTCTCTAAATTGAAAAATGACACCCGGACACGGAAATTGAAATCTGGACATATGGCTTATTACCTCAATAGGCCAATGCATTAATCAGTAAGCTATAGGAGTCGTCCCCTGCCTAGGGTTATACTTCACTCATAAATTAAGGCAGTGTCTGTGATGGACATGCGGAAATCACCAGCTACTTTTGAGTGGTCAGTTAAGATCACGAACCCTTTTGAGTAAAAGGTGTCTAAGTTATCTGATAGCTCAAGATCGTAGGTTTAAATTTGGGTTGGTAACCATGTTATCAAACTGAATAATGCAAGGTATCAATATTACCTTAGTTATAATATAGACTTAATTTTTTTTTTAATGGATTGTAATCGATTCTGGTAAGGTAGCGGTCGCAATTTAGCCTCACCATAATGACGTCACCAATACTACTTTGAAGAATACGTCATGTTTTCATGCATTATTATTAGTTACATAATATCGGAGATTGGTTCATAGCCTATTGATGACTCTACCATGGACAGCTTATATTAAAGCCAGACTTGACATCTGGCATACCCTGAATGATCTCCCTATTGTTCTTATATTTATAAATATTTGACTTACTTTGAACAGGCTACTGATTAGTTTAAGGTATTATTTAGGTTAGATTAGGTTAAGTCTGAGAATGTCTGTAAGCAATTCCAGATTGGTGAATGATGTTCACGTACACACGTCATCTAATGCAAGGATATTATTAATGGTCAAATGTTTAATAACTATATTGCATGACTCTGATCGACTGATCATGAACAAGTAAAATGTCGTATGATGCATGACTCTGATAAAATAATATCAGCAAACAAGAATTTATATGATCGAAAGCAAAAGGGCCTACACATTTTTCCGTGAAAGGTATTTCCACATTCTTTCCAGTTACTTTACTTACCACAATCAACATGGGACCGACGACTTTACTTCCCTTATAAAGGAAGTTGTTTACGGAGTTTGTCACTCAAGAAAACACATCAACCCCAGCTAGGTTTGGACCCATGAACATAGGGTCTTGAGGTGAGCACCTCACAACAAGACTACTGAGGTTGAATCATCAATTATGGATGTTCAAATGATGTATAGATATGAAGTATAGTTTCAATAAATGGCTAATTAACAAATATATAAGTTTTAAGCATAATTCTGAACGGTGTACGTAGATAAAACTTAGTATAGATATGATATTGTTTCAATCAAAGAATTTAAGTAGTTATCATGCACGACTCTGGGCAGAGAGCGATTAAATATCATGTACGTATGATGCATGATTACTATTAATAGTTTATGAAAAAATTAGTAGTTGTAATATAGTGTTATAGCAAATAAACGATCACTATAGGTTGAGTAATGCTTTGATACTCTTAATAAACTAAGATTATATTTTATGTAAGTCTCATGCGTAGTAACATTCGATGAATGATGGATTCTGAGCGATGATCAATGATAAAGTGAAGAAACCATATCTAATGTGTGTATGAAGGTATTTATCTTAAATGGTATGTATTATATTTATATTTGATGTTATATGATGATATATATGCAAGGATGTATGATGGTATGCATAGTGAGGTTGAGTGAGATTTGTTGAGGCTTGGTGAGGTTGTAAGATACGCATTCCAGGCGAAACACTGCAACTTTAATTGGAGAGTGTTGCTTTGGGAGGGGGTAGCTATAACTTCTAAAGCAGATATTTTCAAATAAATATAATATTTATCAGTTTTTAAAGGATATTTTAAGCTTTCTTTTGTAAAGTACATGTTTGATTTAGTTGTGAACATTCGTTAATAGTTTTTATTACATTTTATGTTATGTTCCGCAAATTTTTAGGTCATTTCATACGTTTTTTTTAACAAGTCTAGTTCTACAAATTCCAGACCCTGATCAGGACACATAAAATCTAGGTGCTTTATATATATCACACCATTAACTAGCCTTGCAACATTTATAAATGTGTACCGTTATCCAACATAAAAAGCAGCACCCACTATTTTTCAATGTGTGTCTATTTTAATTTAAGGTCATTTTGTGTGCCTTTAAACAATCCCCACTTGCATGTGCTTTGTGACAAAACACGCAATGTTCTATACTATTAGTATTATATTATTAGAATTGTTTATTATTACAGCAGCAGTAGAAATGCTATCTTCAACCGGTTACTGACTTCTTTAATTATGATATATGGCCTACTCCCACTTCAAAAACATCAACAGTAGTATAAATCCCTTATTCTCCTTCCACATCACTCTTAATGAAGACCATGACAAACCTCAGATTACTTTTGATTGTCCCTTCTCCGTAAGGAACAGCAGCACCAGTATATCTAGTAGTATCAAAATTCCTCTGTCACGCATGTAATAGATACTCTTGTTGGCATTACTCTACCAAGGTGCACAATATAGAAGCACACTTGTCGATTGCAATACCAAGAGTATCTAACCCTTTCAAATAGGACTCCCTTTTGTCGTATAGTGTGGAAAGTCTGATCCTCCCTGATGGCTGCAAATGATTGTGTCGTAATAGCTTTATTAACTTTCTAACCTAAACTTATATGAGGAAATCGTCACGACCAAATGATGACTTCAAACCATCAATCACCAAGGAGTATCTGTAGTTGGAGATGAACTTTCCACTAGCTCCTGAGCTCATGTACCAGAAATAATTGCCTGCAATAACTATTGGAATCTATCCTCGGGAACCATGTCGGAATGTTCATAAATCTTCTTGAACTAATTCCAGAATAATTGCATTTAATCCCTTGAATCATCTTCAAGCTTCTTCAATTCAAACATTGGAAGTTTAAAGCTTCTCCTATACCCACTGTTTATACCAGAACTTATGCTCACGGCGTCATCCTACCTCGCGTTTATAACCTTCAAAGTTTTATTCTTATGCCCATTGATTGAAGTCAAATATTCATCATTACCTTCACTATCGTTATCAAAATACAACATTGTTGAATATATTTCTTACATAAGTTTAAATATGTCTTTGTCTATCACATTTAAATATGTAAATTTTGTTCCAACATTTCATAACAAGCATGTACAGTACATATGTACATATACCTTGTTTATAATTTGCAGCGCAAGTCCCCTAGTAAGTTTCGTTAATACTCTAGTAAATTCACTACGAAAATCAGCAAAGGTTTTTTTTGTACGTTCCATTATTAGGCCTATATACTCGATTATAGCTCACACTTCTTTTGATTCACAATGCCCTTTATATTTTGTTGGTAATGTTAAACCGTACCTAGATACGAATTTTAACCAAATATCTTTATTATTTGTTTTGAGAACACTGATATGTTCTATTTTACTCATCTGTAAACTACCCTAAATTTTAGGGCTAGATATATAATTTCAAATACACCCAATGGAAAACTTATGAAAACCTTAGATACCAAGTTTTAGCCTGCATGTGTAACATGGTTTCGGCGCTAGACCAAGATACAGACACACAAATAGAAAGATATAAATTATCACAAAAAGTAATTTTTTTTGTTCAGTGGGTCATAAAAATTCAATATTCAGTCATACTTTGAATTCAATTTTTTTTATGATGAACGAGAAGTCTGTAGAAAGTAAAAATGCACAATACATTATAATCCGTCTGCTCGTATGGATAAGATAATAAAATGAAAACAATCCAAATAAATGAAATAGATTGCGGGAACACTTACGAGGTATCCAATAAAAGTAACGCATTTATACATTAATCTTCTGAAAATAATCATCGAACCCACTGGTCTTGGGTTAAAGAGCTCAACTTAGGACCAGATATTCGTGGGTTCATCACCATCCTGGGTCAACGTGTTTTTCTTGAGCGATTAAAATCCGTTGTACAGCTTCCTTAAGAGGGTAGAGAGAGCCGTCGGTCCCATGTATTGTCACAAACAAAAGAACCCTGGAAGGTATGTGACAAAACCTTTCCTGACAAAATTGGTAGACCCTTTCGCTCTTGCTCATAGAGATTTTTATTTGCTGATATAAATAAACAGTTCAGAAGGTGCACGTTAAATACCTCAAATAAATTAAAATAGAAGAAAAGAATCTTTTGGAACAATACTTTTAGTCCATCTTGTAAGGTTTCATTTTGGGAAAATGTCCTATTTCTATGCAAATATGAATTAGCCGGTTGTTTAATGGAAGCGGCTTCCATTTAACATATTAAAGCTTTCCCTCACCCAAATCTTGGCATATTTATGGCCGTCTCCCAGGGCGGATAACACTACATGCCACAGCTTCGTTCATCCTTGGTGAGATATGAGGATAGCATATGTTTTGATATGTTACATTACACCCTTACTAAAATACACCAATTAGAAAATATCAGTCTTCCCGATATTGAAAATCCACAAAATATACCATATTTACATTAAAATCAGAGCAAAATATCTTATTAATATATAATTGAAATAATTTTAAAAAAGTAAAACTTTGTAATTATGGGTAATACCCTTGTTATTAAAGATCGATATTGTATCAAGAATATGGTAATATAAACCAAATTATACAAAACATCTTATGGAATAATTTGATAGCTATTTGTAAAACTGTATAACTTATTTTAAATACATACATAAAATGACAACTTATTTTATACACACACATAAATAATATTTTCGTGTCATTAACTATAGCAGGTCAACCTAGGTGGTCTTGGGGTAAAGTGCTCGTCTCAGGACCAGGTGTTTACGGGTTAAAATCCAGATGGAGTCGTCGGATCTTTCTTGAGTGATAAAAATATGTAAGACAACTTACTATGGAGAGGAAGTAAAGACGTCAGTCCAATGTAGATTGTGGCATTCAAAAGAACCCTGGAAGGTATGTCAAAAAATACTCTTCTCAGAAAAAACTAAATTCCCTTTCGCTATCTATCATTCTTAAAGATTCTTATGTTCTGATGTAATTAGTTGTTTCATAGGTCCACGTTAAATAACTTAGAATAGTCGAAAGAAAAGATTAGTTAAATTTATACAAAAATAAATGCATGTTATCAGCGTTATTTAAGTTGACCATAAATGCTGTATGAATTCTCTACTGGGGTTGATCCGTTTCAAATCGCACAATGCTGCGTTACAATGCTCCATAGTCGGTGTCGCAGCTTATGTGGCCCTTAATTGATATGTTACTCTTTGTTCCCGACTCCCCCTTGAAATTATATGTCAACTAGAATCTTGCACTGCTCTACAAGATGTTTCCCTAAAATTAATGAGCCTGCATTGGTGGCGGACAAGTCTAAGCTGTAACAATAATATTATTATATTGCGCGTATGGCCTACACCCCTCGTACCCCAGTTAGTGCGAAGATTAGCTAGTACTAATGTACCATTTCCCCGGGGATCCTTTCCGTGGAGGCACTTTCCATGTCCAGATGAGATGAGGGGATGGTGATAGAGAGTATGAGGGTGTTGAACCAACTCAAGACTAACTAACCAAATACTGGTGACTGTTGGGGTGGTTCCCGTTTCGGGAAAATTACCAAAGATACTAGCCGGTAACCGAACCCGATATCCCTAGGCTAGTAGCCGGATGATCTGACCACTACAACACATAGTCGGTTAGTCTTGAGTTTCTAAGTTGCTAAACACCCATTGCACAAGGTGATCAGTGTCGAGGTAGTAGGGGTCCAAATACCTGCCAAGTGTATCTAGGTGGACTTTTCTACCAGGGATTTTCCCTCCGGTGTTTTAGAACATTTATCCACGCTAACGCTCGTACATAAAAAGTTATCCTTCCTGATCCTCTACCAAGGCATTAGTTACCCTCGTGATAGAGATACAAATTATAACACAAGACCAGCACACACATATTGCTATCACTACGTTAAATTACTTTTATACCGCCACATTTTCTAACCAATGTACTGTACATATTTGACAGCTATAAAAATCTACTGTATTTACCTTCACGTCATACTTCAAGTAATGTTACCCACAGCTGACACTTTTAAAAAATATTATCGATAGATATATAATAACACTAATGATATAATATTTTTAAATTGAAATATTACACATGTACATGGTAATCGAGCACAGGAACTTTATATTTAAATGTAATTCTGGTTGAAAGCACAAAATATATTTGTATTTTCTAAACAGTGCTCCAAATATTCATTCATAAGTAAATAATGGTAATCTACGTTGGTCAAAAAATATATGAACGGTAGTCTATTATTACAAGGTTCTCTATGGTATGTAAAAAATGAATGAGTTCTCTTAAATTTGTTCAAAAATCAGTATACGTATGAACTGTTGCATACCAAACAGTTGACCTATACTACCTGCTGAACAAGGCCAGATATAAACGTACGAACAGTTGCTTGCCAAATAGCTGACCTAAACTACCTGCTGAACAATTCCAGATATAAACGTATGAACAGTTGCTTGCCAAACAGCTGACCTAGGCTAACTACTGAGTAAGGCCGGATAGAGAACTTAGAAGGAAAACAGTTGTCAAATATGCGGCCTCTCTGTCAACCTCTATTCGTGATGTAATGTCCTGATATACAAGCTAATTAAAATTTTTAAACGTTGAATAAAGAAAATACATTGAAAGACTATTCCAATAATGTGTGTAAATCAAGTAAATATATTTTTTTTAATTTGTGCTCCCCGCCTCAGCTATCTATCTGTATAGTTATTCTAATGAGGTAGGGAAGATAATGTAAGGCTTGGATTAAACACACCTGCCATTGCCTGTAAGGACAGTGGAGAATCAATCAGGATAAAACACCTCACCAAGATTTGAACCTCAACCTCCCATCGCCAATCTCCGTCAATTTTGTCCGAATGAGGTTGCTATCTCAATATTTGCTTAGCACCAATTTGGTCTGGACTCTTATGTACTAATTAAGATAGTGAGCAAGGGATGAGGAGGTTAGAATTTGGAGGAAGTGTGTCAATATTTTCATGAAGGGAGAGGGGAAAACCACCCTCAGTACACTTGAACGTGACTCTAACACCAATATCCCTGTCATCAGTTATCTAGTTTAATTACTAGAGTGACACCTTAGACCACGTGGCCACCGAAAAATATGCCACCTTAATCCACATGCGTGTGTTCCGGCGTGCGATTAAAAAAAGATTAGTAAAATTAATTATTTTCTGCTGCGAAGCCTGGTGGGATTAGGTATAGAATTAAATACGTGAGTGTATGTGAAATATCTTCCTTTAATTCTATTCATACTCGTGATAGTGGCTGTCAGTATTAAGAAAAAATTCACATTGTATAAATAAACAGTAATACATCAAGAATCTAATGAAAATGTGTGTTTAGTTTCTAATTCAGAAATATGGCTATTATTAAATAATCGACATACATTTCTAGGAATTTCTAGGAATTGATTAACGATCGTTAGAATTTTATTAATAAGGAAAATGTATTGATTTGATGAATGAATTATTGTTAGTTATTTTTCTCATAAGCCCTATTGATTTTTTCTCGTGCACTGCGTATAGCTAACCATCCGCGTTATCGCTTATTTACACTTTTGGGATCTATAATAGGAAGGTAGAAATTAGAAGAAAATCATCCAAGTATACATTAATAGAGAAGGTTAAAATATTTCTGAAGAAACTATCAGTACAGCCATCTAGAATTTGAGCACCACCACTACGTTACCGGCAATCCAGTATTATACGAGAATAACGACTTAGAACATGAAACTATCAATGAGGCTCAAAAAATATGATTTGTTACCTTGTTATTTTTATTCCGAGTTATTTAACGTGCACTTCCTGAACCTATTGATTGTATCTGCACAATAACTATAAGATAATTTAAATCTAGCGCAGACACAACATCCTCTCCCCGGTCGTTATTTGATAAATGGTAAAGGGGAAATCCCCATTTCATCAATGATACATTTTTTTTCGTCCATGCCGGAAACCAAGTCCAGGCTCATTTTCTTTTGATATCGTGTGACACTACAGACCGGGAGGGACATGCCATTCAGTTCAGACGCCTTAAGTGTGGACTAGTAGCTGCTCTGGTGCCACAGAGCGTAGTCCAGGGTACAGCACAGGAAGCTGTATATACGTCGTACCCGCTATGAGATGATGTTATGATAGTGAATATAAGGTTGTAGAACTGGTGTGAGTCTTAACCTAACGTAAGTCTAAAACAAGCACTGGTGACCATTGGGATTACTCTACTTAATGGGAAAATACCCACAGTAACAGCCGGGAGTCGAGCCTGGGACCCCTAGGTGCACCGACCACTTCACCACAGGGCTGGTTGTCTCTTCACCGAAGGCTCACTACTGGCTGAGCTAAGGTGTAAGCCATAAAATACAGTATAAAAGAGTATATTTAAAAATAATAGAAACAGGAAGTCCTCTTATATTTTAAAGATAATAAATGTAATAGTGTCGCTATTGTAGGGGATGAGAGCCAGATAATAAATAACGAAGCAGCGCGCGCGGCCTTGTCCTGATGTCACGGTCGTTGCACACTGTGATCTGTTGTGTCCACATTGGAAGTGACTGGAACACGTGATGAATGAGACCGTCTCCCTCTATGGCTCTGGAACTGATGCTCTATTTTACACGGTAAACCTTTGTTAGCCATCACTTAGTGATGTATGGTGTGTGATGTGTAGTGTGGTCTGGGTGCATCATCAAGTTCAGTGGCGGAATTTTTTTCGTAACGAAACGACCAATGAAGCGTTATTTAAAAATATAAGTATTTATTATTTAGTTTTTTTAACACAGCGTTTTACTAACACTTTTGGTTATACTCTTATGTACTTACGATGTGTTAAAGATGAGCAAGGTTTAATGTAGAGGAAGTGTACCCACATTTACGTAGAGGGAAAGTGGAAAATAATTGATAGAAAACCTCCCTCAATACACCTGACCGAGAATCATATACTTATCTCTCCGTCATCGGCGGTTCAGTCTGTTATGAAAATGACGCCTTCGACTTTTCCAACACTGATGTGCGTATTATGGTTAGTTAAGTCTTACATTGCATTAAATATTGCATTAATTGAACTAACCAATTTATTTTAACAGTAACATTTTTTAAATTTATTAAATAAGATTTTAGATATAAATTTATTCAGTCCAGATAAATCACAGTTTAATTAAGTGTCCTTTAAAATACGTTTTGATATTAGGCTGAAAAATGATTAGATAAACATAAGCTTAAGTTGAAAATTTTATATATATATATTCAACATGTTCATCAAATTTTATAAATTTGTATTAATATTCCCTTTAATAAACACTATTATATACACACATGTACATAAGAATATGCTTCTAATTGGCTTAAAAGTTTACTTTAAGCTAATATAATATTAATATTATTTTATTAAAATAATATTAGCCAATCTTTATTTAAATATTAGCGATAATCTCGTGGCAGTTATGTATGAATCTTGTTTTGAATCCATATGCCGTATCCAAAAATCAAACACTACACGAATAAATTAAACATTTACTTAGTTAGATAATAACACCCTTACACGAGAATCAAACCCAGTACTTTCAGCTTTCCACGTATACGCTTTACTTTGGGCTATCCAATCTCATTCAATCTCTGAGGTAATATTGCTTATTTATAAGATTCATGTGCGAAAGTGTAAATTCCCCGTACAAACGGACGATATATACGTACCGAATTCAGTAAAAGCCCACTATTACCGTCCATTGTTAGCGTGGAATGACAAACTATAGTGGGAAAACAAATGACAATCATTAAGACGTATCCGTAGCTTGCTAATTGTGAAGGTCATAGGTTGCATGTACAGACACATGTACACTAATACTTGTATTCCTACTTTAGCGAATTGAACAGATACTTAGTATTAAAAAAAACATTGCATGAGTCCGCAAGCGAGCTATACTGACTAAGCAGCCGTTGTAGTTAACAATGTTAGTGCAAACATTTGCGGATAGAGGGTGTCATGTGGTCAGCATAACGAACCATCCATCCATATATTTCAGTTTTCTATGCTGGAGCTGCTTCTTATTTATTCAAGTACCCTGGACACACTGTTTCACGGATAAATTTTGGAACTACTCGGGATCGGATCTGGGACCTCTTGGTCCGTGGCCAGGAATTCTGACCACTATACATTAGACCACACTGATTTAATGTACTTAAAAAAACTAAAAATTAAACGGTTCTAATCAAATGTATTTTATTGATGTATTTTTTTTTAAATATTCCAAGTCATTTTTAAAAATACAACAATGTTTTATTCTACAGGTAAACACACGTGAAATGGACTTTTTCCAAAAGAGGGGTGAGGACAGTGACAGTATGAACGAGGAGTCAGATCTGTGTCCGAAATAGATGCAATTTCAGATTTATCGTGGAGTCTGTTCCATATTATTTTTATCTATTGTTATATTTTTTAATCAGCCAGGTAACTAGGAAACGTTTAGTCTATCATCTTATATCTAAAATGTTTAGGATTTATGGTTAATCTAAGCATCAATTAAAATGTCAGGTCTCTATGACTCAATTTGTACGTTGCATTTTCCATATTGAATCCGACTTGAAATTTTCAAGTTTGATATTTCTTATCACAATGATAACATTCTCTATGATGACAGAAAAAATAAAATTCAGCTTTCTGTGATTCAATAGTTTCATGGTAACGTCAGCCATCTTGGATCCACTATCTTGTAATTTTTCAAGATCTAGTTTCACTCCATAAAATCCATAGCAAGTTTCAGCTTTCTATGACTCTAATTGTAGGTTGCATCCAACATATTTGATCCACCATCCTGAATATTTTAATGTTCAGATTTTTGTCATAAAGATGGCATACTTCATAGCGTCTATATAAAATATAAGGTCTTAAGATACCATTATTGTCTTAGTACAAGTTTATCTACTGAAATAGTTACAGAAACATTACTCACGTATGTGGAGCATTCAAGCTCTGAGCAAACAGCCGGAAGGAAGTAAAATAACCAGAAGTGTAACACTAATCGTTTACAACTGAAATGAAGTATAGATGTGCTGCTTAGCAATACTCTAGGCATCCCATTTTAAATTATCAGGGTTTGTGATATGAATGCAAGCTCAAAAATAATATTAAACTTTAATAAAAAGAATAGAAATATTATAATTTCCATAAAAATATATCATGAATAAAGTATCCATATTTCATAAGTGACTCAATAAAATTAAAAATGGGATTGTAGCAAGAAACAAAATTTGTCTACTCGAAGAACTTTGAGTAAGTTCAGGGCGACACACATGGGTTCAGGAGACTCGCGTAAATTAGAGGAAGCTCGCGTATGTTCGGTAGACTCGCGTAAGTTCAGGGAAGCTCACATATGTTTAGAGATTAGTGTAAGTTCGGGGAAGCTAACATATGTTCAGGAGACTAGTGTAAGTTCGGGGAAGCTCACATATGTTTAGAGATTAGTGTAAGTTCTGGGAAGCTCACATATGTTCAGGGAAGCTCACATATCATTGTGAGAATCGCTTGTGTCCGAGGAAACTCAAGTGAGTTTAGAGAGGCTATGTATCGTTACCAAACCAAAGTGGGATACAAGGCACTTATTTACGATCATGAATGTTTATCGTTAATACTGCACCACCACTTATTCTTGATATAAAGGTCAACATAATATCCAATTAACTTTTTTCATAATACACTTTGCATTTAAGGTGTTAGTCCTAAATTTGTTCAAACTATACATTCCATAAAGATCTATTTGAAAAATAAAAGCAGCCTATATGTAATGTACCCCATCTTACAATCCATTAGGAAATATCCTTATATTTACACTAGTGAGCTAGAGATGAATTTGGTTGAATATATAGGATATGTATTTACATTTGTGTGAAGAGGGAGCAGGAAATGTTTTGGACGAAATCTCAGTACGTCTGTTCAAAATTTAAAGCTCAAAATCCCTAGCACTGGTAAACCAAACCATTCTAGACTTAGTTCATGCCTTTGTCCACGTATTCGCCGGTGCCAACATTATCTAATTAATAATTCATCTAACTATACACCCACACATAAAGTCCTCAGTTTCTTACTCTTATGTACCTGTGCATTTCGTTTAACATATTGATCTCTGATCTGTGTCGGGGTTGTGTTTAAAAGGGGACATAAATCACTAGGAGGATGAAATATTTTGCTATGTAACAATCTCCAAATATAAATAAAAAAAGTGTTTATATCATATTTCGTTCTATTTTTTGAACTTATAAAACCAATATTTCCTCAAAATGTATGTTATAAATCCCGTGAAAATCACAATAATTGACTTACAACCTATTAAAGAAACAAACACAATTTATTCAGAAATACTGACAAAGTGATTACAGATATTTAAAAACAATAACTTTCTTTAACATTCATAAAAGATTATGTTAAAATAAATTAGCTAACGGTACTGAATAATATAATTTTGTGTTTATTTATATTTAAATTTTGTTTATGATAAATAAAACATAGTTAAACCAATAACCTCTTTATAGATTTCATACCATCTTAAAGAATAAAGTTGTTCTTTTAATCCAATTAGTGAAAACAATTTTATGAAAAACTTTTTTTTGTTCCAGGCAATGACAACGAAGTGAAACGCTCCTTCAACATAGTGAGATACCAGAGAAGTAATTCTGGAAGCCAATCAGTGAGCCTACCCTACTAAACAACGAAACTATTTCAATATGGCAAACAAAGCTCTTAACGTGGATGTCACAGATGTGGCTCTATATTGGAAAACAAGACTTTCTACAAGTATACATATGTTGCGTTCTTGAAATGAATTTCAAAAATATGTAACAACAAATATGTAATTGGTGATAGTGATATTTATTTTACTCGTAGCCCAGATGCGTTCATAGTTCTTCCTAAGTCCTAATTAAAGTAGATTTCACAGTTAACGTATTACTGAATTCAAAATCTAATTAAATTATATTATACATTTTATAATATCTGAAAGCGGTTTAATTAAGGAGTATATAAAAAATTCTTGGAACATTTATCTTGAACATTAATGTGATATAAAAATGTGAGTGTAATCTATTATTTCATTAAGACACATTCATTTTTGTTTAGTTATAATTATACTTATTTAAATATAATATATATACTACGACATTTAAAGTATGTGGATCTTTTTTTAAACTATTCTTAAACTTTAAAATAATTACCTAACGGTACAGTATTGGGAACTAATCATTGATTTTTAAAGTGTATTTTCCAAAGCTACTTAGCATGGCTAATGATGTAAATTAAAATCCACAGAAAAGCTTTAAACTAACTTTGAGAACATCATATAAAAACATTTATATAAAATAATTAAATAATATAAGAATTATCTAAAACAATTATAAGAGTGTCCAAACGTTTATATAATCTGATTTAAATATATTTAATGTCTCACTATTAACGTTTCGTGCTCATATTTTGTTTGTTTAACCTGAAATAAATTTTCTAGTAGATATTTTAAGTAAACAAAAAGGTTTTCTATTTTTATTTCAACGTGTGGGAAGTGGTTGAATTAAAATCTTCAAAGTTTTGCACGATATCAGAGTCGATAGGAAGTGCTTCAAAGATGGAAGATATCAATGTCCCCAAAAACATGACTCACATTAACCACACCTTACAGTTGCTTATCGACCCCCCTTATTGGCCAATCCTGGCCCTTTCCACCGAGTTCTACTTCGAGGATGAAAATGTGAGCTACACTTACAACGACACCAATCAAGGCGTGACGGAAAACAGTTCCTCCTCTGAGAATGCTACAGCTAAGGAAGGTTCTGACGGGAATATCTACATCCTACCTCTGTGGAGACAGTTGATATGGACCTTGCTGTTCGCCGGGATGGTGGTCGTGGCCACTGGCGGGAACCTTATTGTCATATGGATCGTCCTGGCTCACAAGAGGATGAGGACGGTCACCAACTACTTCTTGGTGAATCTTTCCATCGCGGACGCCATGGTGTCGACCTTAAACGTTACGTTCAACTACACATACATGCTCAACAGCGATTGGCCGTTCGGGACCCTTTACTGCAAGGTATCTCAGTTCGTGGCGGTACTGTCCATTTGCGCTTCTGTCTTCACGCTAATGGCCATCTCAGTCGATAGGTGAGTACACTTTGGCCCACTTTCTGAATGGCATGGTGTGTGTTTAGTTTTCCTGTGGATGTAACATCCAGCACATGAAATATCAGATCTTATTGTAAAAATATATGTTTTGTATCAGTAGTTTAAATTTATTATTTATACAATAAAATTCAATATTTTGTGAGGCACAGTTGTACAATTGTATTAATCTAACATGAAAGACATAAATGCGTAATGTGATATAGTAATATAAATGCACAATATTTGAATAATATTTGGAGAGATTGGTAATAATAATTACAGGTTATTACACATTATAATAAATAAATCTTGAAATTATAACAAACATTTAAAAAATTCAATACATTTTAAAAATTGTAGGCTTTTGAGTCAATTACATTTAAAACTATGTCTTACAACACAAAGGATGATGTTATTATGAATACTTTTTGTATCTCTGCATTGTATTTAGAATAAAGAGAAATATTATAAGATTTATAAAATATAGAAAAAAACTTAAAAAATGAATTTGTTTCTTATCTGAATTCCCTGTTCCTTGGATACCACTGAAAATGCTGCAACGTTATATATACTACGACATGTTTCGATTCTACCACGACATCATCCTCAGGTCTGATGAAAAAGAAAACACACCAATAAAATTATTGTAAAAACACAATGCGCCAGCCAATGTGGTATAACCAATAAATTTAGTGAATGTTGATAACTCACGATATCGAGAGTTGATAAATATGAAATAGCATATTTACGAGAATTAAAAGCTATGTAGTTGATTGAGTGTGCCATAATGTTAATATGGGAAGCTGATATGAGAATTAAAATTAACGTGTATATATAGAGGAAGAAAATATCATTATGGAACAATATACTGCAAAGTCAAAGATATTATATTGTTATATTATATTATATTATTGTTATATTAGTAACTTATATTGTTCCAGAATGATATTTTCTTCCTCTATATATACACGTTAATTTTAATTCTCCTATCAGCTTCCCATATTAACATTATGGCACACTCAATCAACTACATAGCTTTTAACTCTCGTAAATATGCTATTTCATATTTATCAACTCTCGATATCGTGAGTTATCAACATTCACTAAATTTATTGGTTATACCACATTGGCTGGCGCATTGTGTTTTTACAATAATTTTATTGGTGTGTTTTCTTTTTCATCAGACCTGAGGATGATGTCGTGGTAGAATCGAAACATGTCGTAGTATATATAACGTTGCAGCATTTTCAGTGGTATCCAAGGAACAGGGAGTTCAGATAAGAAACAAATTCATTTTTTAAGTTTTTTTCTATATTTTATAAATCTTATAATTTTTCTCTTTACTCTAAATACAATGCAGAGATACAAAATGTATTTATAATAACATCATCCTTTGTGTTGTAAAACAAAGTTTTAAATGTAATTGACTCAAAAGTCTACAGTTTTTAAAATGTATTGAATTTTTTAAATGTTTGTTAAAATTTCAAGATTTATTTATTATAATGTGTCATAACGTGTAATTATTATTACCAATCTCTCCAAATATTATTCAAATATTGTGCATTTATATTACTATATCACATTAAGCATTAATGCCTTTCACGTTAAATTAATACAATTGTACAAATGAACCTCTCTAAAAATTGAATTATATAGCATAAATAATATTAAACGTTTCTTATTAACATTTCAAATATTATTAAAAAACCTTAAATTTATGTTTTCACGAAACCAAATGTGTGTACGGTTTGGATATCCAGCCCAAGCGATGTGAATCTATTAGAGGACACAATCCTTGTTGAACTTATAGATTTAAATTTTCTTTTCCAAGTGATTATTAATAGAGGAACGTGAAATATACTAATGGAATTATAAGCGGTTTAAATTATATTAAAATATTAAGAATTTGATTGGATTTTTTTTAATTATCGGTCTCTAAAATTGGTTTTATGCTCCAAAGTGCTCTTTTTTTCTCATTTGTTACATCTTAGTCACATTTGTGTAGCCACTCTGGCTGCCTCCAGATTACAAACAGTCAAGAATGCAAACAGGGCCAAATTCTACTAAATTTCAAACACACCCAAAATGTAATCTAGTGTCCAGATTATGAACAAGTAAAAGAGCAACTAATGGCAATTCCTGTATGAGGGCAGTGTCCCGGGAGGAAGGG
Source organism: Timema shepardi (assembly GCA_902151425.1). Lineage (NCBI taxonomy): Eukaryota > Metazoa > Arthropoda > Insecta > Phasmatodea > Timematidae > Timema > Timema shepardi. The sequence goes on along the minus strand of CABFVX010003879.1, from coordinate 30,266 downwards.
GTTGCTAGAAACACCCGCCAACTCCTGGGACTTTCTACATAAGCAACCACATAGCCTAGCCAAGGAATATTTATATATGTGATTTAGTTAAATTTAGAATGATAAGGCTTAAAGGGTGCACAACTACTAGAAACCCATTGGATTCCCCTATTTTATATTTAGGAGCTAGATTCCATAGCAGAAATGACAAATCCACACTCTAGAATCTTCCTCATCCGTCAAAAGCATATAATCATCTCCAGGACCCCTCATTTTTAAACGTGTGAATAGCGATTCCCTGGCGTATTTCTCGCATCTAACACCAAGTGAGACAGGCCTTGTCTGTCAAGTAGAACATAAGATAACAAAATTAATGCAATCCACCCCTTCCCTTCGGTTGCAAACTTCTGGGAGTGATTTTGTTGAAATAAGCCTACCATTGTACAAGATAGGTTTACAGAAGAAAAAAACTATGATTGCTTTGTACGCTTTATTCAATCCTTCAATAAAAATATTTGTTTGGGTGAAAAAAATATATATACCTTTTTTTATTTTCTCATATCTATTTAACCATCAATTTGACAAAGTCGTTATAGTGGCGTTCTCATAATCTAGAGTAAACGTATTCAAGTCCTGTCACCTTCAATTATCTTTTTAGTTTATCAGAATTTAAACTTTAATTTAAAATGATTGTATTAGTAAGAATAAAATATGTTTTAAATATTCTTTATAGAAGTATACAAGGTATTAGAGCCCGCGTAGACTACAATAATATTCTTTAAAAAAAAATAGTTAGGTGAGTACCAAATAAATTAAAAACGGTACATTAATTTTGAAATGTTGTAAATAGGTGACTATTTTATAATTATATTAACGGATTTTATGACATAAAAATGTACACATTTATAAATAAGGCTAAGCAAACTAGTTATTATATGCATAGTAAACACCTTTAGGGCATATTTATGTTTTAAATATAGTTGCAAAAATAAAATATATAGATCTGAATTCTAATTATTAACTAGTGATTTAAATTTTGACAAAAAACTTAAATATTTTAATCTCGGTGAGATCGAACTCGTGAACATCAGTCTCAGACAAGCACGATACCAAGTGTGCTAAAATGCGTATTGAGGATGTGAACAGTTTGACTTCTACTCATATAACCTGAGAAAATTTTGAGACGACAAGCTTATATGCATACAGCTGGAATATGGTTTCCTAATAAAACTAAACAAATCGTTTCACATGATGCACTCAATACAATAATAGTCTTTACTTTCAGTTACGTTTCTTGTATAGTTGCGTGTTGTGGCATCTCATCGCCTCAATCCTTTGGCACGTCATGATTTTAAAGTGTTGTCGGATTGAAAACTCGGTTGCAAGCGAAACAACGCTAAACTGACTCGTACGACAGTAAAAACCTTTCAAAATTAGCTTTGTTTTAGTAAAGCTTGCAATTTTCGGGTTCATGAGTTGCGACTTTGCTCGCTAGCGAGTATTTTCCCGAATTTCAAAATTAGGGGTCCAGGTATCCAAGTGATCGCAATCTGGACTGTTTGTAATTATGACTATTTGTAATATAGACTGTTTGCAATTTGGATCGTTCCCAATCTGAACTGTTCGCAATCTGGACTGTTCAAGATTTAGACGGTTCGCATTCAGGATTATTAGCAATCAGGAGTTTTTGTAATCAGGATTGTTCATTATCTGGACTGTTTGCTATCTGGACTGTTAGCAATTTGGACTGTTCGCAATCTGTACTGTTCTGAATTTGGACTGTTCGCAATCTGGAATGTTCGGAATCTGGACTGTTTGCTATCTGGACTGATCACAATAAAGACGACACGAGCAAAGCTTGTTCACAATCAAAATGACCCCACCATGGTTTGTTCGTAATCAGACGACTATTCCAAATATTCTTTCCCCCATTCAGGACGACACCGCCATAATACAATCAATTTATAACCATTAATACCCGAATCGGTGATCACGAGATCTTGACGTTTCCATCGTTTTGTTGGTCTGTGATGGGAAGGACAGGATTTGAATTTTAACTGGGTGTACCGGGGGAGAATTTTCCTTTATGGTAACACCCTTTGCTTCCACGTATATAGGTGTAACTAATTTTAAAATCTTACCTATATCACATATATAACTAGTTTCGTATACATCTTAAGGGTAGTAAAACTTTTTAAAAGGAATAACTAGAAAATAAGTACCTTTACAAATGGTAGATTATCAAGGGATCGCAATTCCCTACGAGACAAAAATACGGAATCAAACCTTTCAAATCTTTGACATCACTGGTTTAGCTACAATCTATGAGAAAACTTAGTTTATTTACTCCTGTTTTATTATAAAGAGATATAATCATATATACTTATTTTTCAACGCAAATAATATAATATTAAGAATTTGGAGAGAGGGTTAGGAATATATGGTGATGGTATCATAAAAAATAATGGTAATGATGTAGTGAATCTCTGTTTATTAAAATATGTATTTGTATCTAACACCTCATTTAAGTACAAATATATTCGATGGTATACATGGCAAAGAGGCTATTTGAGAAAGATTATTGAATTTTTGGTGTATGATGAAATACTTAGTTTAGTAAACAATTCCAGGGCTGTGCGTGGAAATGAATGTGGAAAGGATATATTCCTAGTGATCTTATTAGTTAAATTAAGTAAGAATTTTGTGAGGAGCAGCGTAAGCGTACTAAGAATGTAAGAATAAAAGTGGAAAAATTGCAGGAAATAAGTGTTAGAGCACAATATGAAATATTTCGGGCAGAAAATTAAATTCGCACGAGGTGAATTATTGAATGTCAAAATAAGTGTTCATGATATAGAATGTTCTTGGAACAAAATAAAAGCGGTCGTAGTGTGCTAAAGATGTGTGTATTTATCTGTTTGAGTCTGGTGACTGTCAGAATGTATCTTCGTATAGATGTCTCCAAAATTACGGTGATAGTTTTTGATAAGGATGGATCATGAAACTATTATTAACTTTAGATAGATGGAAATTATTAACACAAAGGAATAACTTTGTGTAACTGGATAAAAATATTATGTAGAAATGGGAGAATTGATGAGGAAGTTGACAGACGGTTAAACGAATCTTGCAAAGTAGGAGGATAGACTATTCTAAAGAATGAAGTAAAATCGAAAAAGGCAATGATGGTAGCATATAAAAGTGTGTTAATGCCAACATTGGTGCATGCATGTGAAGCGTGGGTTGGTCAGAAGAAACACAAGAAAGAGCAAGGTGAATGCGGTTGGAATAAGATATCTAGGAAATGTATGCGGAAAATATCGCATGCACAGAGTAAGTAAAGAATGGGTGCTAAAATAGTGTACGTCAAAAAGGAAATCTCGTACGTAAATGAGAAAGAAGCGTGTTACCTTAGTTTGGTCATGTTGAGAGGATGGGTGTGGGTTGAGGGACTAATTAAATATACAGGCTTACCGGTAAAATGTGTGTATCAAAAGGACGGGGTAGGCTATTTGAGAATTTTGTAGATGAAAAAGTGAAAAAGAGAAACATTAAGAGTTTTAACAATAAAAGCACATGTAGTCCTATGACTCAGTGTCTGGATGTTATTGAAGTGAAGGAAGTATGCATGGATAGCTAAGTCTGGAGAAAGTTAGTGAATATGGAGTTCAAAGTTGTTTTTGATTTACACGTACAGTTTCTTGGCCACCCCGTATGGGAATGACGTGCATATATATGTATATGTGTGTATGTATGTGTGTGTATGTAAGTGTGTATGTATGCATGTATATGTAGGTATGTGTGCATGTATGTATGTATGTATGTATGTGTATGTATTTGTGTATGTGTGTATGCATTTATGTATGCATGCATGTATGTATATGTGTGTATGTATGTATGTATGTATGTATGCATATATGGTAGCATGTATGTATGTATGTTTGTATATATGTATATATGTGCGAACGTATGTATGTATAGTAACATTTTTTTATTTGTAGTATTTTATTAAAATATCAAAATATTTTTAAACCATCTTTGGAATTATTACGAAATTAACGGGCGCTTCATAACACACAAAAGTAAATTATTTTTAATCTTTCTCTTTAAGATACATTTATATTGGGAAATAATTTTTTTAAAGGCTTTAATAGAATAAGTGTACCTATCTTAATAACGTACTACTGATATTGTAAAATGTATTAATCACTTCATGTAAACGTTGAGGGATATTGACTTTAATACTGTGAAGTTACCCGGGTTTACCTTAATATGGATAGTACCGTGATTCAGGACGTACAAACGAGAAAGATAATAATATTAATACAATACAGATCATGTAATACAACCATTTTTACCAGTTGTCTTTGGCAATATGGTTTAGTAGAGATAAATGAGTCAGAGAACTGGAAATAGCAATGGCGTCCAAACATTTAATAGAATTTATTTTAAACTTACTATTTAGTGTTATCACTCTGATACAGGACTCTCATAAGGTTTCACCAAAATTTACCGAAAAAAAAACAATATCCATGAGGAATTCATAATAATAACAACAAAAGCTTTGGCATCACAATAAACTACAAAACAATGTGTTTTAGTTATAATCTCTGCCTGTATTTGTAGACAGGAAACAAACATTGCGTTAGTATGTGGCATTTGGGAACATTTTGGCAGGCATAAGTATGGTTTGTTAAGAGAGTTAATGGCAGGGGAGACCACAGTTTTGTCCTAACTAGATGCACTTAAGGACTATCATATTTTTATTCGTGTCATAACATTACAAACTCACTTTATGTGGATTCTTGTTCCAGGAAAAAATACATGATTAAATGTCATGAAGGAGAATGGTTAATGTGGAATAAACACTTTTTTATGGTCATCATAGGTGAATATATACATTCATATGATTCATGTAGTCACAAGTCAAAAAAATACTTGTCTCAAGTTGACACACAATATCTTGGGTTATTGTATGGCTCGCACCATTACTTTTGTTTTATTTAACATTGACTAGAAAGTTTCAATTTATATTTCCTTTAGCATAGTGATTACCAAGAACAACAATAGGTTAGCACTGAAAGATATATAAATTGTTTGAATATTTTTATCATATATTACATGGGAACTCAATTACAAATACAACCATAACCAAAATAGAAATTAATAGATGAACACACCACAGTGAAGCACAAAAAGAAAAAAACCTTTTAAATTTGTTTCAAACTATTACAAATATATCAACATAAAAGAAGAAAACTAATCACACAGCAGCGCAACTCAAGCATATTCTGTTCTCTCCTTTCGGCGAACGTAAGAATCAAGCTTTAATTCGTACTTTGCTCTCCACTCGCTGAATTTAAGAATTATTTCAACTCCATTTTCAGAACACTCACAAGACATACACACCCTGTCTTACTGTTTCACCCTTCTTGTCTCATGGGGCATCATAATTTAGGGGTTTGACATTATCCATAAAAAAGAAACACTATTTTCTCTTATTTTACCATTAGGCTATGAGCTCTGATATTAATTAATACCACTGTGTTAAATACTATCTCAGTGACTAAAGCACCTGCTTATTGTTGAGACAATAGACTCACAATGTGGCAAGTAAATTATTATTGAAAATATTAAGATTTCCCCTTTTAGAGGTATGAATTGACGATTATAGGACTATGTGCTGTGTCTGTTTTACAATTAAGCCAGTTTATAAGTATTGTGCTGATAGAGTCAGTTTATAAAATTCGAATAAAGTAGCCAGACTTATGAAAAAAGTGTAACATAATAACAAAAGATAAATTTGAATTATTTTTTGTACTGACTTCCTAATCACATAATATTTCTTTCGTATTCCGGCTGGGTATACTGAATATGGTTTCCTACACGACCTCCAAATAAATTAGGGTACATTTATATAATATTCTACGTTATTATTCCTTTTTTCTGTAGTGTAATTATCACCATTGCCAGGACGGGTAGTAAGACGGGTGAATCGTATAATTTAAAAGAAACATACTCCAACAATTGTACCACAATACAAGGGAAGCCATTTAAAATAATAATTATTGTTTGAAGTGATGATGAACTGGCAAGGATTATTTTTTATAAATATATTTTAGAAGAGAAATGGAGATAAAGTTATTACTATAAAGCGCTTAGTTTAAATCATTGCGTTATTGGCTGAGTAAACTTTTATTTACTCCTCGTATGTACCTATATAAAAGAGCAGGTGCTCTAAACTCAATGAAAATTACGAGTCAACAGACGCCAACAAATAATAACGCCTGTTTGAACAGAAAGTGCATATATCACTGTTCTACTAAAAGCGTAAATATGTCTCCTCAAATATGTGTTTAAAATAATAAATCCTTTTACCATTTAATTTTAAACTAGCTCCATTTTTAAAAGGACATATATTTTAATCAGTGCCTGTATACCTATTTTAAATGTAAGTATTTATAAAATGGTCGAAAGTAATTGGTAAGTGTATATGTCGACCTTATACCCTTTTAACCATTCATCTACCCTCTACGCAACCATACAAATAAATTTAGTAACATGTGGTGCGACACAAACTGTGAACTCACGTGAAAAACATGGAGGAATAAATTAAATCCCGTAATGGCAAATTAATTCTTTCCCTTGAGATCAAAGATAAATCTACTAAAATGGAAATGGAAATTCTATCAAAGTAATTAATACTACCTAGACATTAGAGTATTTAGTGTAAAGCCCATCAATCGATATTTATTGAAATTCATTATTTTAAAGACCTTTTTTTTTTCATCACCTCTTACTGTCCATTCGGACATTACTCATTAGTACTAACAACGATAATAGTTAGGGGATGAGCAATGTTTAGTATAGAGGAAGTGTTCTTACATTCGCTTGGAGAGAGAAAGGAAAACCACTTTTTTAAACCACCCCAAGCATACCCGACTGTATTCAAACTCTGACCTCTCTGTAATCGACTGTCTAATTTATATGATTGATTCTTTAGCTCATGTAATTATAGATGTGGGATGTTCGATATTACAAACAATTATATACTAGTTATTTAATATATAGAAAAATTCCCTTTTTAGATGGTATAGGTCTTATAATCACTGGATGACTGCTCCCCTTAATTATTTATGTAATAGTAATAATTTGACATAGCATAGACTTGTATAGCTTAGTGGTTGAGTATTACTTAATTTCTCTATGGCATAAGGAACTTGTAAATTAATTGCTGTACTTACGAAAGTACATTACATATCAATATATTGAGATAGTTACACACATTTCACCTCATTTACACCCTATCCCTATCTTGAGCAAGTTCTATCCAGTCCCTCATTACACCATATCTTTTTCAGGTATATTCTAATGCTATCCTTCCATCTGCGTCTAGGTCTCTCTATTGATCTCGTTCCATTGGGTTTGCCAGTCAATACCCTGAACACGGATCTAGATTCTTCCACTTGTGATGCATGTCCTAGCACCCGTAGTCTACGAACCTTAACTATCCTAACAATGTATTGATATGACTACCGGATTTGTATCATCTCCTCCATTCCCCAGTAGTCTTGTCCATTGTTGGACTAAATATCTTCCAAGTTCTTATTTTCGATAATATTTAATACAATATTTGTTAACCACACATAATCCGTATAGAGTTTTAATTTTAGCTTATTAGCTTTAATTTGAAATAAAGAAACAAGTTGAACTGCCAAGTCGCTTCAAAAATAAAGTGTCAATGGAAACTTATTACATTTTTATATATTTTTTCATCGAGTGATATTGTCTTCTATTAAAATATTTTAATACGACGAGTAATATATTCTGCAACTATTATTTCTTGCAAATCTTTTATTTGTAAAGAAATTAAAATGATAATATTCATATAGTAAATTGTTTATTCTGAGACGTGTATGTTCTGCATGTCCCAAACCAAATGCAATGTCCCAATATCTAATATCCCACCAAAATTAACTGTTTTTTTAAATAGCACACTTATACTATTTTGTTTTAATTAAACAATTTTTTCATAATATACTAGAAAACATATTTTAAAATTACATGAAATAACATTTTATCACATTATAGAACAACTGCCAAAAAAACTAGTTTGTTTTACGAATTATTTTATTAAATTTATCCAAGCATTACATAGGACTAATAAAATAACAGAATACAAATATAGTTTTCAATCTAACATATTGCACATAAGAATACAAAGCTTTAGTATATTTAATTAGTCTACATTTACAAGTCATCTGGAATAACTTTTGTTTGTTCTTAGTATAGTATTTGATTAAAATTTTAAGCCAATCTTAACCACACATAATCATAAGGCATTAATAAAATTCTGTTTAAAATAATTTACTTGTATAATTACCGTCTAACGTAATTGAGAAAATAGTCCTGAAGGCAACTCATAAGTGCACTGACGTGCTGCGAGTTGACTAATTGAACACATAAACACTGTAACAAGTGGCTCAATTTCGATAAACAAGTCTTATATAGCATCATTTTTTATATTTTTCTAAATAAAACTGTAAAACACATGCACCAAATAACTCACAAAACTTTCCTGCACATCAATATAAACAGAAAAGATGCCCAAAGAAAAACATATCAGTTGCTGATCAAGGATAACATGCTCAAATGGCATTTTGTGCCAAGCAATTCGTTTCGTTGGATACGCACGCTCAGTTTCATACTATCCCGGTATGGTTTTACAATTACATGGAGGTTTGAGATCGAATCCCAACAAGGTGTATTTAAGGTGGTTTTTCCTAAATGGTTTCGTACTCTCCCTAAACTAAAATGTTGATACATTTCTTCCAAATTCAATCTTAATCATTCCTACTCAGCTATCGCAACTAAGAAATACATACATATTGATTGGATATTGGATTAGATACAGTATATAAAAAATATGTTAAACCTTTTTGATTATTTTACTATTTTATAAACCAAAACATAAATTTATTGTTGTTTAGTTAACACCCTGCGCTTATTAATAACGTTATTAAAGTTCTAGGTTACCATATTGGTAGTCACATAATCTAGGGAGTTAGTCACACAATATACTGTATTGATCAGATCCTTCTGTCACCGGTGAAATAGTAATTGCCGATGCTTGTGTGGCTTACATCTATTATGTGGGATCAATGGCATGGATGCTAGCTTTAGAAATATAGGCGTGTATTGGCATATGACTTTTAAAACAACTTTAATTAATACAGAACATCTAACACTTGAAACTTAGCATTAGATTCAGTAATATGATGATTGCAGGACGAATACTTGAGGAAATATTCTGACAGAATACCTTTAAAATAGATGCATAGTCCTTTAGAGCTGAAGGAAATCTTTCAAGTGAATTTTGAATCATTTACGTAAGGATTTGGGCGTATTGCTAAGTAAACATCTTATCAGCAACTAAAAAAAACACTACTATTAAAAATAGTGCTGTCTTACAGTTGTCCAAAGTATTTCATTCAGTAAATGATAGTTTCAATACAAATGAATAATTGTTTTATTTTATTTTTATAAAAAATAATTTTGTTAATATATTTTGGTGGATTTTTTGTACGGCACCTGGAATTTCTGAATGTTTACACAGATGAATTAAAGATAAGGAAGTTAAAATTAAAAAATGTACCAGCATTAATGTAGAGGGAGAATGTGAGACTGCTGGTGAAAAACCAATTATTAAATATATCCTGCTTGGAGTCAAACCCCAGGTGAGATTATGAAAACCCTATTTCTTCGTCCGTGGGCACATCCTTATGGGTTCCTCATAGTATAAAATCCATCCAAAATATTTCCGTTTCCATTCTCATTACCAATTTAATGCATGATCAATTTATGAGCGATGTAAATTAGCAGTGTATATTAAAGTCACAAACCATATTTGCGAAGGGAATGTTATTCTTTATTACCAATACAACTGTGATAAATTATCCAAGCTAAAATAAGAGGACTTCTCCAAGAAAACTTTTTCCCGGATAATAAAACTAACTGAACGCAAAGGTCTATCAAGATATTGATTTTGTTTTTAGAATAACAGAGAATTAACTCTATATCGCGTGAATTGGTATTCTCCTGAATAACACAGTGGCAATACATAACGTCAAGAACTGTCTAACTGGGAGAAGAACCGTGATACTTGATCCTGTAACTACTACACCCAGAGAAATATAACATTAAGCATACAGCTTTCATCTTGGTGGAGCTTAGCAAAAATATAGCTAAACATGTAATGCGTACAAACATACATTTAAAATCCAATTGAAAATAGTACATAGAAGTAAATCAGTTAATATAATAACTACCTCTGGTTATTTATTAAATAATGTGTCTAAAATGTAATATTATGATATAATTTTCTTTGAATAATCTAAATTATAGTAATAATAATTGAGTGAAGGTTTGAAAACTCAATTTTAAAAAGGATAAAGATCATTCTTATTGGTGTATACATATACAATTTATTTTAGTGATTTGATACATATTTTTAAATGGTTTTGATTCAAGAATTCTCGTGATCTTTTGAGCTATAGTTTTTAGTAATAAATATAGTAGATTTATTTACTACTGTATATTAATGAATATATTTTAAATTATATTCACTTATAAACTTATAATTTTACTTTACTTCTATTAAAAGTGGTTTCAGTATATATAATATTCCTTTAACTATTATTTTGGTTATTATTGTGTAGAATTAATACTTTCAACCAAATTAAAATATTAATTTACATACATAGCAGTAAATTTATATAAATAAGAAAGAATAAATGTTGTTGTATTAAGTCTCTCACTTTGTCTTATTTTATTACAAAATCAGTTTGAAATATTTTAAGAAATTAATTTTGTCTAATTTATATTTAAATTTAAATTTAATGGTGCAAGTTTTATATAAATTATAATAATCAACAAACCACTACAAATTAAAATAAAAAAATAGCAATTTACCTTATTATATACTGCTGTGGTTAATAGTATTTAATTAATGTTCTTTAGAGAATGTATTTTTGTTACTAGCGCTACAAAAACGATGTTAAGTAAATATTTTAAAAACTACTTTAGAATTGAAGAAGCGTTAAAGACCTTAGCATATATGTACACAAATTTAAACCAGGATAAAAATGAGGAAATAATGCTGTTTGGTGAAGGTTTGAAAGCAGCACCAACCAACAACTAGTATGATACACTACCTACAAGCCACGTGGTGCACCCCACATAGGCAACTATTAACACAGCAATGAATTACATATTGCCTAGTCGATGAATATTATGAAGACAGGAAGGAAGAATTATTATTAGATTTGAACTTGAAAACATAAGATATGTATACATAATATACACAGTAGAGCTGATATTTTTAAAGTAGCTTGTTATTTGATCACTTAGCCGTAATTTTATAAAAAAAATACTAATATTTTTATTAAAAAATAACTCTTTTTCTCTTCACTATTCCCTGGTAATGCATTCAAAATCTATTATCTTAAAAATGTTAGACTCTACAACTATCTTATTTTTAGTATCCATTCAGCTATGTAATGTATTTAATATCTTAAAGAATGTGGGAAATATGATCGAAATGGAAAATTTTCAGTCATTTAAAGTATATTTGGAGTTACTTTCATGAGAAAATTAAATGCATCATTTTGTGTTAAGCATTTTTAATTAATATAATATTTAGCACCGCGTCTTCATTTTTAACTAAAAGCGTTGGAAACAATATTGATAAAATCATTTTTTTATATATTCTTTCTGAATAAACTGACCTTAAATTTAGGGTTTGATATATAATTTTAAAAAAATCTAGGGAAACCCAATGAAAAGCATAGATACAAAGTCTGGCTTGATCGGTAAAATTATTTAGAATCTTGTCCCAATAACTAAGCGATACACAGACGGCTTGCAAAAAAAGAAAAACAAACGCAATTTTGGGTTCAGGGGCTCATGAAACTTTGCTATCCATAAAATCTAGATTTATTTACTATTATAAAACTTTTACTCTCCAATGAATTGCGATTAGGTAAATATGAACTTCAAACCCAAGGAGATACTAACTATCACATGAAATAAAAAAAAGTTTACAAAGATAGATCTTAACTTGGTAATTACGACAAAAACACGAGGGAGAAAGATCTATTCTTCATATTTCCAGATTAGTTCGCATCAAAAGTCAATTGTTCACTGATGGTTTATATTAATTGTTAACATACAAAGAGATTTTATGCATTGTAGCTTTAAAATAAAATACCTATTTATTTTCACTTTTAAAACCACACTTCATGATATCCTTTGAACAGAACCCATCCTATTATATTCTTTCAACTATACTAAAAATTAACACGTTTTTTAACTAAATTAAGGTGCTATCCAACAATTGTTTTAAAATATAATTTAGTAAAATTATTTTTAATTTACTAAGTTAAAATATTTGGAGGGTTTTGAGATAGGGTACTGGAGTGGAATAGAGAGAATAAAGTGAACAGATTAGGTGACAATTAATGAAGAAGCTCTAAGAAGATTCAACTCAAATATAACCATTCTGTTCGTGAGTTAATCTAAGAAGAACAAACATGTGGATTGATCAAATTATTAAAATAAATATATTATTAGGTGATATTATAAAAGGGAGAGTGGATGAATGAAAGGAACCAGGAAGATAATTAATGCAATCGATGGATGGTGTGATGTTATTTGCCACCCTACCTTGTATTTTCCTATTTTTTCTACTTTTGTGAACAATTTCCAATTTAATTTCGCGTGAAATCTTCGAAGTTCACCAGCTGGTTGCCGGCCTGACTGATTACACTGTTTACATCTATAAATTTAAATAAGGAATTTTGATTTAAGTAAGAACACTTACCTTTTATTAAACATATTAGTTATCCTTTTAAGAAGTGTGTTTGACTCTTGTATTTATTTTGAAAGTCGACCATGATTGTTTTAACGCATGCGCAGTGCTATCAAACAAGTGAGGAGAGGACCCCGTGATTTGGAAAGGAAGAAGGAAGGAAGAAAAAATCAAGCGGGCTGTTCAATTTTTGACAGAAATAGACATTTAATTCTTTATTAAACATTATTCACATTCAATTGGCTATATTTAAATATTTATATTGAACCAACATTTCATTTTTATTTTCTCCCTAGTCTATAGCCAACAATGTATTTTCGTTATATATTAGATTTCTCTTTGGACTTTGAACTGAGAATAGAACATTTTTTTAAAATTTGAAATATTGGAAGGTTTTAGAGAGTAAGGGGGTCTTCTTCCTGGTGTGGTCCAACATGGAGCCAAATTGATGGAGCTCCCCATTCAAGTGATTTTATAGTGATTCAAAGGTGGTGGCTTAAGGTGAAAGTAGCAAAAAAGGGATGCTAAGTGTGTGTGTGCGTGTAAGAACTACAATATTTAGGCTCATTTAAATTGTGGAAGAATTTGAAGTGAAACAAGTTTATGAAGATGGTGTTTCAACATGGACTAATTATTCATGGGTGAGGTCAAACCAACTCTTCAACTTTCGATTATTGTAATCATCTCTTTTCTCTTTCCTATATAAATCAGAACATATTTATTTCCAGAAAGACAGACTAATATAGAGAATCAATTAACATTTTATTTTATGTCTAATTATAAATTTTATTGATTGAATATATATATATATATATATTTTCTTCTTTTAATTTCAACAATACTGTACTTATTAAATTAGAATTATAACAAACCGGAATTCCATAGTTAGGATTTGGATGTGGACAAAAGGGAAACAACAATAAATTCACAAAAGTGCCAACAATTGTTATTTTATACATTTATTTTTATTTGTAGCCTAAATTACATTTTTCTTCAACAATCCTTTTTTTTAATAAAAAATGTTCATGGTTTTTAGCTTTAAGTTTACCCAGAGGTCTCGAGGTTGAGAGTCGTCATGCCGCTGAGTTGATAGCTGAGGTAAATGTTTTTTTTACTATTATTTTTCCCCTAGATACAAGGGGTGGCGCCCAACAAAAAACACTAATTATACAGGTAAAGAGAATACATATTTCTCTTACACTGTTTGGAATGAACCGAGGTAAAAATATTTATATGCTTCCTGTTAGAGGTTTATTATTTTTATTATTATCAATGTATTTCATTATAATGGCCGATCAAAGAAATTAGACTTTTTCCCAATTTATTTATTTTTTAAAAGTAATATTGTATTTATTTCTACTTATCTTAGATAGGAAATTTTGCTGGCTTTCAGTAAATTAATACATATTTATGTCCAGTATATATTTAATTTGCTGTGTGCATTATTATTCCTCAGGAGATTAGTTTGTGCTGGATAATGTTTTGTTGTGTGTTTTTTATTTGTTGTTTTGAGTAAAATTGTAGGATTATTTTATTTTAAGTGGATTAGCTAAGTTGTAAAGTTTACTGTCTAGATGTCACGTGAAAAATAATCAAAATGGGAATTGTTTATTTCAGGCTTGGTTAAACGAAGCAAAATAAACACAATTTATATTTTTATTTCTCCTGGTTAAATATCAAGATTGGCATCCATAATCAGCACCAAACCTTCCTATTAGAATATTTACTAGCTGCCGTTATTTGTTTGTATTATATTCTCCCCACACTAAAATTATTTAATTTCAATATAATTCACTCAAAGTATAAAGATATTATTTTGTAAAGTATATAAGTATGAGCTAAACAAATAGTTATATGTGGCGAAAAAATATAATTGAATCTAATATTAATTTGGAACGCTATCTATTTGGTATCAACACTGAACTTATTGAGGTAAATATTGTTCAGTTTTAGTACAATAGTCAACATCTTTTTGTAATAGTAGCTTACAATAATAATGTATGTTTAATTAATTTTAAGAATAATGTTTGTTTGATAAACATTGAATTGTAATTTTTTAAACCTTTGAATGAAACGTTTAGTTTTCTTTCCCAATATTAGTCAAAAGGTAAAAATAAGCGAAGTAATTCCTTCATGAAAAGAAAAATGAGAAATGGATTTGTCCGGTGAATTAATCAACTGTTTTTGAAATGTTGGTTGCACTGAATGCCTTCCCCCCTTGCCCCTTAATCCCTCACACCAAACACGCCTACCCTCGGTCATCAGTCAGCTGTTCGTTGATGAATGTCTTGGCACCAGTGACGTCATTAATTTTTCAAATAAAATAAAGGGAGGAAAGTTTTTTGTAGAGCAGAAAAACCATGAAGGACTCAGCTTCAAAATAGAGTAATTATTGTTTAGGAATGAAATCAAATAACTCAATCCTTAAGATACATTTTATGAGGTCTCGTGTACTTGAGGCTAGTCTAGCTTAGATACAGAATCTTATTTATTTAAGAGCGTATTCACAACAGTTTATCAATGTAAAGATTTATTTCGAGATTAAATTGATATAAATATTTAATTTTAAAATGTAGTCAACAGCACAGATGGAGACAGACTAAACATCAGAATCGTCAAGTGGGGCTTGCCGGAAACTGAGAGGACTAAGCTAGAATTACAGACAAGTGTACTGTATTTCTGCTCCACCAGATATTAGCTATCTCTTTTCTGCCAGTTCTTTATCTCTGTTCAATTGGATCTTCAGTATCTATTATCTACCGGTTTTTCACCATCTCTGCTCTACGAGATCTTAATTATTTCCGTTCCACTGGCTCTATATTTTTTTTGTTCCACTGGTTCTTTATTATTATTTATGTTCCACTGGTTATGTATTATCCCTGATTCTTCAGTTCTGAGCTATCTCTATTCTATTAGATATTATTTATTTCCTTTCCAGTGGTTTTGTAGCATCTTTGATCCACCGGTTCTTCATTATCTCTTTTCTACTATATCTTAATTATTTCCGTTAAACTGGTTCTGTATTATATCTTATCCACCAGTTCTTTATTATTTCTGTTCTATTAGATAATATTTTTTCCGTTTTACTGGTTTTGTGTTATCTCTGATCCACCAGTTTTTCATTATCTCTATTCTACTATATCTTATTTATTTCTGTTCCACTGGTTCTGTATTTGCTCTGGTCCCTCAGATCTGTATTATCTCTATTCTATTAGCTCGTAACTATTTCTGTTACAATGGTTTTGTATAATTTTTGCTCCACCGGGTCTTCAATATAACCCTACATCAGATCTTCCTCTAAGACAGAAAATTATTTAAATGTTTGGAAGTCATTTCTCCATACCTAATCACTAAGATTTTTAAAGTAATACAAATTGATAGATGTATACAATTGAATTAAAATAGGCAGCCTATTTATATTTGGTAGTTTTCTTTATGAATATTAATTACATGTTTTATAGCTAATAGCCAACCGTATGATGACTTTTATAACTTTCAATTTTAAAGAAAAACAAAAGCATATATGAGCAAATTACTTTTAAAAACCTTTAGGCAAATTGTAATTCTAAGCCGATATCCTAAGCCTTATAGCCATAATAATACTACTAAATGGAAAAGGTAAATTTAAAAAACTAATATATCTAAAGAATATGAATTTACTTAATGAAATGTATTTTAAATTTTAATCAGAATTTGTATTGCTAATTATATATGAACCTTTAATAAATGTGTATATCGGGAATATTAATTTTATATCCAAGAGAGAACTTCCTTAATGAAACTATCGCTTTATTTTATTCATGTAAAATCAATTGTTATTAGACCCTAAAGAATATTTTATTAACAAATTCACACTATATTAATCGATTACCAGTGATATTTTTTTAGCCAAATCAAAGATAATTGCATTGAAGAGTGAGCAATTACCTTATTTTCAACACAAATAATACACACATTAAATTGGACTCATGGTGACAGGCGAACATTGTTTCAATCAGGGTCTGATTAACTGACGGGGACTTTTCTACAATTATTTCCAACTCTACCTTTAAAATAACTCATGTATATTTCCTCTAAACTATATCTTTCTCATTTATATCACATCCACATCTGAAAAACTGATTGAAGTGGGATAATACAGGAGCTTTCACCTAACAAACTCTAAAATACCGTAATATTAGCGAATTTGGTACATTTATCAACAAGTTTTAAATCGTATTTCAGGCATGTAGCCCGAACTAATAATAAAATATGGCACGAAAAAAAATCCTTTTCATGTAAGAAAAAGCAAACTGTAAAACGATTTGTGTAAATACAATAACATGTCTTCTCCACTTCCCCCTCTACTCACCCTATTTTCACCTAGAAAGGTAAGGTTGCTGTAACAACTGCAAACATTTATCCATCAATCTTAAATAATCCTATTTTAAACACAAATGACATAACTTCCAAATAATCAATATTATTTAAAAGTTGAATTAAATTTTACTATACTACTTTCTAAATAATCTTTAAAAAAATTGCTTATGAAAGCTTATGAAACCAAGATAATTTGGTACTAAAATATTGTGTCAACACTGCCAGTTATTCAATGTCTTTATTTCGGTAATTTTTGATGAAGTTAAGGCTAGTTTCCATTGTCTCACAATTGACCAAAACATAAATTAAAAAAGCTAATAATAACAATGTTAACTATAATTGACTAAATTGTAAATGTAATAGTTAGATTAGCTACATTCATGCAAATATACTAATATTTGTATATAAACAGTTGTATTTGCTATGTTTATAAAAGCTTGAAACACTAGATTTGCCAGGAAATAATGTTTAGTTAGAGTGAAGTTTTGAAGGCAGTCAACCTAGTGTAGCCTCTTATTGTAAGGGAAGCGTATTCCACGCCTGTGTTGTCGCAACTCTCAATGAACGGTCATTACATTCAGGTTGGTGAATATGGATGCTTTATAAGGCTGAAGTCCTAGCACTTTGATTAAGGTTATAGTGATTTTTAATATGTCCATATTGATATGTAGATAGCCCGTATGGGTGGTAAGACGTTATGAATATAAATTACACACGCATACACATGTATATATTTGTGGGAAAAGTGTTAATCTGAGCCCTTATCCAGTGTATAGGTTTCTTCTTGAAGAAAATGTATGGTATAATCTGTCAGGCAATATTATGAACCAATACAAAATTATAATTTAATAAAATTACTTAGTCCACTTTTAAGAAGGCAACTGTAAGAATTTTCAAAGTGTGATTAGTTTGAAATTGATTAATTATTTTAAAGCTGCTGTTAAACTCTTCTTTAGTTCAAGTTTAAAATAAAAGCTCTACCTACCAAAAGACCGCAACAAGCGCCAAGCGGAAACGATTTGGGAGATATAATGCGCTAGAGAATATAAGTTATTCCTTAAAATATTATCAGTGGTTGACGTTTCACCGCTTTCCAGTTCGTATTTGTGGGAACTATGCCAGTTTGAATAGTAACGACCTCCATCAGTAGGAACCAGTGTAATAATGATTAGGGCCCCACAAGATATTTACCTCGTGATGTATGGCAAACGAACGAAAAACCTTTTATAACTAATTACAGCACCATCCAGCAAACCTTAGAGTATCACTTTCCTTAATGTTTAATGTACTTGCGCCTGATGAATTAAGTTATATTATACTTAGGAGGCCAAGCTAATGAATGTATCCAAGTAGTGGTAAAAAGTAGATTAGTTACACTAGAATTAATCACACTTGTTTAATAGGCTAAAAGAAACTAGTTTAAAACTGTTCCCCACAGTAACATTCTGTAAAGGATTGTTATAATGGATTTAGAATTCAATACCTACATTTTAAAAGCCTAAATTTGTATCTCAAGGAATATAAAATATAATTACTAATTTTATATTTTATATTACTATTTTGTAATTTTCAAAAATATTTTCATCCCATATAAGTACGTTTTTTAATATTGATGAAATTTATAGTATATATAAATATATATAAATTTATATATAAATATAAATGAGAAAATCAGAAATAATTATGTATTAATAAATTAATATTATCTTAATTAACAACGACACGTTAAAAAAATACATTAGGAAGAACAATGCATTTAAAAGTAGTTTTAATAATAGTAATGAGGAAACAGAGGAGTATAATGGATAAGAAGAGAAAAGTGAAGCTTGTAGTATAAGAATACTGGAAGGGTTGTATGCAAAACTGGACAGGGATGCTAAAAAGAGAAGTGGAAAGAAGTAAGATGTTGATATGTAGTCAGGTAAAAAACAGGAGAGATAAAATACAAGAAGTTTGAATTCAGGATAAAGAAGGAGAAACAATGAAGATAGGAGAAGAATAAAACGAGTTATGAGAGGGATATTTTAAGAATATGTTAAATCCGGGAGAAGGAAGAGATTAGAGTGAAGCAGAGAAGCATGAATAATTAGAAGAAAAAGAGAGAGTGAGTCTCAAATGGAAAGAAAGTGGTAGATGATGCATTAAAGAGGATGAAACAAAGAAAATAACCAGGTTTGCACGAACTAACTGAGGAAATGATAAACGCTACAGGAATATACTGTTTATACAGGGTTTCGGGAGAAAAGTGTATAAGAAGAATGGAATAAGTATTTCTAGTACTGATTTTTAAGAAACGAAGACAGGAATATGTATTTGAATTAAAGGAGAACAACGATGATGTGCCACTCCAGAAAAATTTATGAAACGATACTGGAAAATAGAAAAGAAAACAAATTAAAGTAATGTGGAGAGAGTAACGCCAATGAATTAGGTAACATAGGTCTATTTTAATCTTGAACTTCAATAAAAGACAGCTTATGGAAAGAAGGTATGAATTTCGGAAGGACTTAGTAATGATATTTAAGGATTTTGAGAAGACATTTGACAGTGTGGATAGAAACTAACTCTGGAGACTGCTGGAGGAAGTTGGAATGGAAAGTGGAGTTGTAATGAGAGTAAAGAGTATGTATGATAATAACATGAGTTGGGCTAAGATAAAGAGGAGGTGTACGTAATGGTTCCAAATAGAAAATATGATTTGTTATGGTAGTGTAAATGGTCATGAATAAAGTGTCAATAAACTTGGGGAGGCACGAATTAAAGTCATGATGTTTACTGCTGACTTGATTGTTTAGGGGAGAAGAAAGAGAAAGTACAGGACTGTCCACAGGAATAGAATGAGAAAGTGAAAAAATATTGAATGAACTATTGCACAGTGTAGTGTGAAGTGATGGTAACGACTAGGAAGAGGATAAGGTCTAGTAAAGTTATAGATCTTAATAGAGTAGAACTGAGAAAGGTACATAATATAAAATATCATGGAAGCAGGATTGAGGTGAAGGGTTGGAGTAAAAAGGATATAATAAGAAGAGGTAAGTAGGAGAATTTGTTCTATTAGTGAGTAGAAGATTTGTTACATAAAATATAGGTATCCTTGAAGTGTAAGGAAGTGATCTAAAGGGTTTAATTTAAACCTATAATCATATATGCAGCATAAACATAAATATTAGATGTAAGATAGACTAAGAAAGTAGAGGCTATGGTAGTTAATTAATTTTGTGAGGAGAATCTTAGATGTAAACACGAGGATGAACAGGATTAGGAATGAAGCTATCAGAGGAATAGTGGGGGCACAAGGAGTACATAGAATAGTAGAGGAAACAGAGTGGCATTATAATGAAAATGGAAAGGACGCAATACCAAAGAGATTGATGTAGATGAAGTATGTAGGGAAAATACAGAAAGGTAGACCCAAAAATAAATACGAAGAGCAGATAACATAAAGTGTGCGTATGAAAGAAGAGTAATGGAAGCGATTAGAGTATGAAGAATGGTGAATAGATAGTGGAAGATGGATGCATTTTACTAAATCTTCCAGGTCACAGCTGGAAATAGTTGATGATTTTAATGATGATGATATCAAGATATACACACAAGTATTTTACAAATTAATATTTTAACATTGTTTCAACAATCTTGTGGGTGGCTAGGTCATTTCTCCGCATGAGCATTTATTGACAATTGAGTGCTGCTTTCTAGAAATACTAACTCACTTCTACTCAGATTGATGAAACATCTATTTCTCCATTCTTTACGCCATTACCTTACCATTATGCATTTAATTATATCCTGGGGGTCACTAAGCACAAAATGATATTACTACTGTAAGTTTCGAGTGAGACATATCAGAGCTCTGCAATGCTTCAATGACTTCAACTTTGCCAAGATCTGATTTCAATTATTACTCCCGAAACTTTTTATTTATTTATTTATTTATGTATATATGTATATATATGTATGTATGTATATATTTATAGATATATAAATATATATATATAGAGAGAGAGAGAGAAAGAGAGAGAGAGAGCTCCTTATAAAACAATTTACTAAAATTAGTATTAAATAAATATTATATACTTATTATAAATTTTGGTCAATCTGTTTTATTATTTAAATTACAAATAATGTCGAGAAATCAAAATTATGTAGAAATGAAAATGAATGTTGACAAATCATTTAGGTTAAAATTTGTTAAGCATTTTGTGAATGGTATTTGGTTTATAAAGATAGAAGCCCTATAATATATATAGGTTTTATAATATACTAGTTTTTTCTCAATAAACACAAATAAAAACCTATTTTAAGTTCAGTAAATCGGTATCGGTAATAATACATACAACTTAATCGAGCTTTGCCTCGAAACGATAGAATGAACTTCATTTACCTCTACTCTATATAAGAATCAAATAGCCAGTAAGATTATATAAGTTTTAGTAATGATTTAGCCAGATCTAGATATCATACACTGAAAATTGAAAAATTAAACCTGGACATGAGATTAAACCTGGGACCCCGGGTTGGATTCCCATTTTCAGATTGTCGTTTGAAATTTTCAGAAGCTAATTAATATAATATTGTGACGTAATTTTCCACCCTACCTTGTATTTCCCTGTATTTTTCTAATTTTTGTGAATAGTTTCCAGTTTATTTTCATGTAAAATTAAGCACTTCAAAGTTCGGCTGCTGTATTGCCGGCCTGACTAATAACACTATTTACATCCATTCAATAAAATAAAAGGACGGAAGGAACAACGTATAACATTGTTTTAAATAATTTAAATAAGGAATTTTGATTTAAGGAAGAACCCTTACCTTTTATTACACATATTAATTATCCTTCTAATAAGTTTGTTTGATTCTTCTTGTATTTATTTTCAACGTCGACCATGATTGTTTTAACGCAGGCGCAGATCTATCAAACAAGTGAGTGGCGGATCTCGTGCTTGTAAAAGAAGAAAAAGGAAGAAACAAGGAAGATGTAAATAACTCAAAACTAGAGCGCTTTTCAATTTTGACAGATAAAAATAAATATTTAATTCTTTTGTGAAAACATTGTTCGCATTCATTGGGATATATTTCAATATTTATATTAAACTTGCATTGTATTTGATTTTTATACCAAGTCCATAGCTAACATTTTATTTTGGTTTTAATATTTTAGTTTTCTCTTTGGACTTGGAAGTAAAGAATAGAACATTATTAAATTTGATTTTTGGAAGACTTTCTGAAGGAGACTAGGTCTTCTTCCTCGGTGTTGGTCTAACATGGAGCCAAATCTGTGGAGCTCCTAATTCAAATTATTTTTAAAGTGAATTAACGGTTGTAAATTAAAGTACAAGTAGCAAAAACAGAAAGCTAAGTGCGTGTGCAAGAACTAGACTATTTAATTTCGTTTAAATTGTGGGAGAATTTGAATTACTAAAGTGAAACCAATTTATGAAGTTGGTGTTTCAATATGGACTAATTCATGGGTGAGGTCAAGTCAACTCTTCAACTTTAAATTATTTTTTTTCTCTTCTATAAAAATCAGAATTCATGTAAGAATTTTCAGAAAGACTATCCAATTCAGAGAATTAATTAACATTTTATTTTATGTCTAAATATTAATTGTATTGATTTTATTCTCTCTTCCTTTTGTTTCAACAATACTATTTTATACTTTGTTAAATTAGGATTATAACTATCCGGAATTCCATTGGTATGATTGGGATGTGGTAAAAAGTAAACAACAATAAACCCACAAAAGTGCAAACAATTGTTATTTTATACATTTATTTTTTATTGTAGTCTAAACTACATTATATTTCAACAATCCATTTTTATCTAAATTGCTCATGTTTTATTTTAAGTATTCCCCAGTGGTCTCGAGTATTGAGAGTCGTCATGCCACTGTCTGAATTAGCCCAGGTAAAAGTTTTTTAAAACTTATTATTATTACTTATTTTTCCTAGATCCTAGGGGTGGCGCCCAACAATAACACAATTTTTATACATCTTGATGTTAACATATGTTGTTATTAATTAAACATATTTAGAAGACACTGAAAGTATACTATAACTAGTAATATAGATATAGGAAGAAAGTTTTTATATATTGTTATTTTATCTTAGTACCACAATATTTTGTATTAACCTTAGGAGTAAATACCTTTGAATTAGCAACTTATCAGTACCAAGTTGGGATTTAAAAATCAATCAAATAAAAATTCATCACTAACTGGAAGGAAAAAAGGACAATTTTTCTTTGATAAATTTAAGGTCTTGCCTGTGTTTGAAACCGGTAACCTTATACAGAGTGGAGTAGAAATAATTAGACGATCTATGCCGAGAAAAATATTGAACAACATGCTGGGACTAGCCTGACGTGCGGTAAAGCTAACCTGAAAGACACTATCATCAAAAAATGAGAAATTGTAGTAGGCCTATATAGTTTTATTTTATTTTGCTAGTTAAAATTTACTTATCAAATAAAGATCTAATTTTCAATTTACTAATCATCTAATTGTTTCAGCCTCATTCTTAATAAGTATACAAACGCACTACCAATCAAGGAAATATTTCTGGTTGTGATACTATAACATATAATAGTGATGTTCCTTAATAATCAATTACTATAATATCAACAGCAATGAAAGTAAATGGTTGAAACTGATCCTTTTTAAATATAGTTTCCATATTAAAATATGCATATATACGAATAAAAATAGCTTACAGGTTGTAGTGAGGTCCATTTTTTACTAGACCATTTGGTAATTCTTTTCTCTCTTCCCAAATGAGTGTTCCACGATAACTGTCAAATACGTGGACCAATTTTAAAAATATTATTCAGAACATTTTTGAAACTAGACCGAATGATGTATGTTAAGTTCATGTAAATGATATTTCCATCTGTTTATCCGTTTCAATTTAGCGTCTGATCTAATGATATTTTATTTAATATCTCATCTTAAGTGATTTTAATAAATATTATAATCAATCTATAGAGTAGCTTAGAAGTATTTGTTAAAATTTTTATATATTGAAGGAAAGACGTCTGAAACAACGTGAATAACATGTATTATTAATTAATACAATTTACTGTACAGATTACTATTTTTTCTATCTAGCTTGATAAATATAAATGGTACAGTGCACAGCAGAGTCTTTCTCTCTTGTTAATCTTAAAATAGGGACATTTACTAAAAACCAGTATTATTAGTATTAGCACCAAGTCTTACTACCCGTTCGGGTAATGTGTAATGGAAGGGTTATTGGGAGATGAAATGGAAGACCTGGAGCTTACCGTGGGATCCGAACTACGGTGGAGGACTTTTATTAACATACGTCTTGTCAGAAGTGAAGGAAGGGTTTGGCAATCAGATAAATCTGTGCCGGGAACGAAAATTGAGCCCCGGACCTCCAGGACAGAAGTCTGACACCTTACCTCTAGAACACCAGGTCACCAAATAATTATTAATATTTGGGAAACGCAATAATACACATTGTTGCAGAAACACTTGACAAAAGTGAAATAATACAAACATTTACAGAAACAAATAGCAATAAGATCAATCTCATATTTTCCAATATATTCACAAAAAATATAGATTTACTTATAGCTCAGAAGATATTAGTTAAAAAAAAATATTTCAAATTAAAGATTTTAATATTCAATAGTACTACAACTTCAGATTGCAAGGTTATTTTGTATTTCAAGTAAATTAGGGGATACCATTGAAATTGGACGTTTCTGCTTATGTAAAGTACGCTCAAAGTCACTTAAACGGGAAAATATGGACGGATATTTTGTTTGCAATATTAAACAGTGCCTGGATGGAAAAAAATGATCAAATTCAATACAGCGGTTCTTAACAAAATCGATTCTTTACCTTTTTGCACTTATCTTTAGGGTTAGATATTTAATTCAAAAAACTCCTCTACTTGAAGCCTTATATACACTCTAGATAGAAAGTTTTATCCCAGTCGGTAAAATTGGTTCAGTTCTAGTCCGAGATACAGACAGACGCACAGACAGCATAGCGAAAACCATACAAGAACACAGTTTTGTTATAAATGGCAAGTCTTTTAATTTCATGTCGAATTTTACATTTAAAATAACTTGAACTTAATATTTCTCAAATTATTTCATTACTTAAAAAAAAGTATCCAATCGGAAACAATGTTTTAAACATAGTTAAAATTACTTATTCATCGTTTTGGAATGTTGTCGACAGTGTTTAATATAGTGCATACATTAACACTTTAAAATACAAGCATCGTGTTCACTTAGAAAAAAAGAAAATACTTGTAATTTTTTTTAATTTGTAAGTTATTTTATGAATATGTAATCGTATTCTATCGTATTCTGAAATGTTTAACTGAATAAAATATTTTAACATTTTAAAGAACTTGTATGCGTCATGATCAATCACATGGATTAATTTCGTTGGCCACCATTTTGGATCAATATTTGTTATACTTTTTTTTTGTGAAAGTGCTGTCAATACATGTATTTCAAGTGGAATAGAACAATAAATAAGTTTTGGCTTGACCTCAAATATATATAAATAATATTGGCCAAATTATTCTGGGCGACAATCACACTCGTACAACTGCCTGGATGGCCCTTTGGGAACTGCTCACCAATTGGTTAAATTTGATCACGTGACCACGCCCCTAGCTCTTTGATTGGATGTTGGTTTTTCCCTCCAATACTCTCCTCTTAACCCCCCTTTCCCTACTCCTGACCCCATTACACTTTTCCCAAACGTGTTTATTCGTGTCTCAATATATATTTTTTTATTGGTGTTCATTGAATTTTATGTGTGCTCAAAAGTAATTTATGTATGCTAATTGCGTTTTTATTTGTGCTCATTGGTTATCTATGATTAAATAAGATTTAAAAGGGCCATTGGAGTTTTTTATTGGAGTGGGGAGGTGATTGTCGTAGGGTTGGGATGGGCCTTGGAGCTTATTTTTTATTTATTAGCGTATAGTCTACGGCGTCGGGTGCTTCTCCTTCAGCTTCGCTAGTGAGTGACAAAAGCATCTTCTAGGGCTAGCCACTTAGCGAATAGTGTGATCACTGAGCATCTGACACCGTATCACGGCCGTAAGGCCCCTTTCACCTTTCCCTCACTTCCCCCACCCTCCTTACATCGCCACGAACGAACTAAGTTACACTGTCTGCTCCCGTTCACAAGACTCTGTTGGACTGCCTTTCACTTCACCACCCCCTCACTTCGTAATATCACTCCACATTGGAGGTCGTCGGATGCCGCAAACTAGTTATAAATTTTGAAAGAGGATGGAAACTCCCTTGTTAAGGAGTCATGAACCCCAAGACAGCTTGATGCAACAGTCATAGCCTTCTGAAAGTCACCGGCTCAGATGTGCTTTTCCCCAGCACACAAAGGCAACTTGCCGCATCAGTCGTGGCCTTCTGGACGCCACAGATTTAGATGTGAATTCTAAATGCCCACTCTGGAAACTGTTATTTGATTTTCCCCCACCAGGAGACTTATATTTAGACGGCGTGCACATCAGGATTCGAAATTTATATTCTTAGCACAGCTAACTTCTGTTAGAATGGCCAAACTTACTGCACCGCCACCATTTTGCCGGTAAACCATATTTTTCTAGGCCAAGTAGAACATGTACTCGAATTTGCTTCAAACGTCAATCACTCTATCAGTATAAGGACGCCTTAGAACATGCTAACATCAATACAAGTATACAAAAATTATTATAAAATACACACGCGGTCATTGACACTAGCAATTAACCCACGGCAATGGGTTTTCCCGATTACGTAATCGCACGGTCTCAACCCTGATGACCCATACCTAGCGCCAGTTTGTTGGCTCGACAAGACAAGTAGAGATAGTAATAGATCACGACCTTGAATGATGCCGAAACTCTCCTCCCAGCAATGGGGATTCCCGGTGTCATCATCGCAATGTTGCAACCCCTCCCCCCACAACCCTATGTAATAATGGGGGTTTTCTCGGTGATGTCGCAAATAAAGACCATTGACACAGCTCTAATTATGCACAATCAGGGGTCTCGGAAGCCTTGCTGTGACTTATAATCCTCAGTTAAGGGCCGCTTTCCCCACCACATAGTTCTCCTAAAATCAGTTGTTTGGTATTGTGCCTCAACATACGTGGATGTAGGTATCCGTCATGGACCGGAGGAGAAAGATAGAAATGTTCCATCGTTTACGTGAAGCGAGGGAGAGTAGAAAACCAGCCCCAGTTTACCTGAGCAAGATAGGCACCCACGACCTCTCCCGTCATAAATAGATGAGTTAAACATACCCTTTTCGTGTCAATTGTCTATGTATCAATTATTATGGTGTGGTAGGGATGATTATGAAAGCGTTCCGGAGGGACAAATACCAACAGTTACTCAGCAGGGATTAGATTTCTTCCGGCCATAATTAAATGAGGCTGACATTTAGACGACGTGGCCAAAAGGATTTGAACTTCGATATCTTTAGCACCGCTAATGTCTGTTAGAATGGTCGTACTTCCTTTCAAGTGCACTCCACATTTTCCAAGGGGTTTTGCTAGTCGACAAGATTTTCCATCGAAGTAGAAAGTGTATCGGCATTTGGTTTCTGAAACCCTACAAACCGTTTCACTCTTTAGATATCTTTTATAAATTAACTTAGTTTGGTTTGAGGTAAGATGGCAAGTACACATACACACACACACACACAGAGTCAGACAAACGTTCATATTTATTTATAAACTATTATGGTAGATTGCTACCCTAGAATCAAGTGAAAAAATATTTTGTTATTTTAGAAATAAGCGTATTATTACTTGAGACACTTATAACTACAGAAAAAAAGTTTTATTCTAAAAGCATGTAATATATTCATCTATATTTTTGGAAATAATATATAACTCCTACATTAATTCATAAGTAATATTAAATTGAGTAACATGAATTTATTATCGATAACTATATTTTTATGAAATAATATTTGGTCGACATAAGACCTATTTCACAAAATAAATTAGCCACTTAAACAACAAACTAATTTATTGTCCACAATTATATTTTGATGCAATAATAATATATAACTTTTACAAAAATTTATAAGTAATATTAAATGCAATTTTAAATATAATTTAATGCTAAAAACTATATTTATTTGACATAATAAATAGCATTTACACAAAACAAATATACCACATAAACAACAAAGAAATTTAATGTTCACGATTATACTTTGATGAAATAATAAATATATAAATTTTACAAAAATTCAGAAGTAATATTAAATACAATTTTATATAACATTTAATGTTATAAACTATATTTTGTTGACATGATAAATAACATTAACACAAAACAAGTTAGTCACTTAAACTGCAAGCCAAAATTAGAGGAAGTGAACTTACATTTTGCAAGGTGTAAGAATGGAAAGTCTATAAGAAAATCTCCCTAAATACCTAAATACGCTCGACACTGATGAAGGAATCTATAATATCTATTTTTAATTTGAAAACTATGGCATGGATTTGTTTAGCATACCCTGAATATTTATTAAAACTTATAATGTCCGTTTATAATACACACACACAGATTACCATCGTTTTACATGTCTAATATTTAACACAATGAAGAATTAAGGCTAAGTAATTAGTTTTACTAAGAAAATATATCTCAATTTTCCAGAGTTAGAAGTGGAAAACGATTTATGAAAATTTACCCTCAAAAATAACTTTCTGCTAGATCCAACCCCGCCCTTCCCGTAGCCTGTTTCGAAAACGGAAACTCAAATTTGATCTAGCACACATATTATTTATAGATCACACGTACTTGATACATTTTAACAAAGTTGTTTACTAACCGTTCGGGTTATGCGCTTAAGTACTAATAACACTAATGAATCAGGGATTGGTAAGTTTGTACCCACATTTGTGTAGAGGTAAAGTGAAAAACTATCCCCAGTTTACCCAACCCAAATTTGAACCTTGATCTCCCCTATCATGATCATACCAGTCTAACTCGAGGGTAATGCCTTATACTATTCAACCACTGAAGTGAGTTTTTATCACGTTAACTTAATATCTAGTTATGCATTAAGTTATATGCATCCAAAGCAATAACACGATAGCCATTAATATCGGATGGGATTCGCCTTTTATAAATATATAGAGTCATAAATGAGTATAATCCACAAGTATATTTTTTCCATTTAAATTTATTTGAAGTATTTAACGTGCACTTTGGAAACAGATTGGGAATATTGTTATGTTGCAACCATGTATTTCTGGCACACACGCCTTTTGGCGCATTAACATTCTGGTATATTTCAATCCCAAATGGTCTTTTAAGTCAGTGGCGTTGACCTTTGAAAATTAGGGTGTAATTAACACACTAGAGATGTTTTAGAATGCTGCCTTCAGAGGTCCTCTTTCGCATGTATGAATCTGGATTTTAACTCCGCTCTCTTTTGCAGGGTACATCATAACATAACTCGAAATCCGAAATAGTTTTTAGCATTGCTAATGATTGATTGAACGGCAATTTAATCAAATAATTCTTTAACACGTCTCATGCTTTTAAATGCTTACGCGTTTGCGTGATCGAGCAGTTTATACACATTTATACTAATTAGGCTCATGATTTTAGGAATTGGGAACTATATATTTAGAGGAAGTGTACACGCATATGTGCAAAGGAAAATTTTGTAACATGCATCAGTACACCCGACCAGGATACAAAATTCTAACTCCCCCTTCAAAGTGGCGGATAGAAAAATTCTCAAAACTTGGCATGGCCATATCAGGGACAACCAACTTAAATGCTTTCGGAAATACGTCTGCAGGCCATTTTAACAAATAACCAAAATATACTTATCTATAGAGACTGTATTTTAATAGATTACATGAAAGCAAAATTTACTACTTTAAGATATACAAACCCACTTCAGTGACCGTATGGTTTAAAGCGTAACTCTCGCAATAGATTAAAACTTCTAATTAGAAGAGATCGTGGTTCTAATTCCAGTCAGATGTACCTATAGTATTTTTTTCTAAATGGTACCGCACTCGAGTAATATG
>CABFVX010003878.1:62459-76443 GCA_902151425.1 Timema shepardi | reverse complement strand
AAAATAATGTTTTGGTGTGTAACATTTCATAGAATAAAACTCTTTTGAATGACGAAAAAAAAATTTTCTGGACGTATGGCCTTAAGGTTTCAAACTGACGATATAAGTGGGCAGTTGAACTCTGCAGCTAAATAGAGACGCGAGTATTAATCCTTCCCTGTAAAGAAGACTCCTTGTAAGGTCTCGGCTTCAAGGTAACGATTATTACAATCAGTTAAAACAAGTTTGTTAAGGAAGTTTTCTAGCCTCAAGGAATGCAGGCGGGTCTTGCGAGAATCCTAGCCCTTTCCACTAGCGACAGTGGCGAGGGCGGGTGTGGGGGGAGGGAGAGGTAATGAGATCACTGGGGTAACTAATTGCTAGGGCTCAGGGAAGGAAGGAGCGCGATTAGATGCGAAATTATGCCTTGGACAACAGTTCCCTATTTTAGGAAAAGAGCGTTGCTAGGACTCTCACTGGAGGCGAAAATTAATTGGAAATTTTCACAAAATAAAAGTATAATATAACCACTTTTAATATAATCGTATGCCTTAATTTTATATCTAGTTTATGATAAATTTAAGAACCAGACCACCCGCATTTGTGGGCACGCGGAATAAATTTACAAGCTCACCTAGTCTGTTTTGCCTGTGATGGAGGAGGTAGTGGGTTTGAATACCGGCTGGGCTCGTCAAGGTTTTCTTCCACCATGATATTCATATTCCCCCTACCCCTCGCCACGCTTCATTTCCTCTAAGTTCTAACTTCCTCCTCAACCCTCAACCCTCCATTAGTGAAGTTAAAATACGTACAACGCCCAAGCGGGTAGTAAGACGTGGTGGGGGGAAAAAACAACTAGGCCTACAAGTATCCCATGCTATGTAATCCAAGAACGTACATTATTGGGATATAGTTATTGTAAGTAATTTATAGCTAAGATATATATCAATTGTTTGTGAGATCATAACACAACTTATTTTATTATTATTATTATTATTATTATTATTATTATTATTATTAGCACCGCGTCTTACCACCCGTTCGGGTTATACGCACTTACGCTAATGTGTAATGGTAGAGTGATTGTGAGATGAAATGGAGGACCTACAGTTTAACGTGGAATCCGAACCACGGTGGANATTATTATTATTATTATTATTAGCACCGCGTCTTACCACCCGTTCGGGTTATACGCACTTACGCTAATGTGTAATGGTAGAGTGATTGTGAGATGAAATGGAGGACCTACAGTTTAACGTGGAATCCGAACCACGGTGGAGGCCTGGCATTCCCCACATTAACAAGATGTCTTGTCAGAGGGGAAGGAAGGGTTTGGCAGTCAGATAAATCTGTGCCGGGACTGAGTACTGAACCCCGGCCTCCAGCACAGAAGTCTGACACCTTACCCCTAGACCGACAGGTCACCATTTTATTATTATTTGTAGACTACTATTTTTTTACCAAGAATTTATTTATTTTTCTCATTTTTTTGTATCACCGTGGCTTACGACTGTTCATGTTATAAGCATATATTATAATTACTCTAATTGGATAGGAAGGAGGGAGGAAGTATTTTTAGAGGTAATCTACCACATTTGTGTGGAAGGAGAGTGGGAAACACTTTAGGGAAAAAAACCATCTCAGTAGACCTGACTGTGATTCGAACCCCGATATCAACGTCATAAACAGGCCAATCTATCAAGTGTGTGAATGTCTTAATCCAGAGTCTAGAGGTAGTGAGTGTAATTTAGAAAAAAAAAAGTACACCCACATTGTCGTGGAAATGGTGTTGGTAGACCCAAGTAAATTATCACGTGTACAAAAATCACATTCAGTCCATTCAGCCAAGATTAAAAACCTCAACCTTCCCATTAACGGAAATATTGTATATCAGCAGCTCCCAAATTTTTTGAATGGTGTACCACCCCAACAATTTCCGTAATTAGGAGTACCATCAAGATAAAGATAAATATTCACTATTTAGGTATATTTTTAATGGTGACCAGATATATAATAACACTGACTGCGCGCTGTTTGGAGAGGTGGCAACACTGATTCTAGCTCAAACACTGTTTAGATCTGTTTTACTTCTTGTTAGACTTGGTCCGAATACATTTATAAGATTTGATGAGGCTCATCTTTTTCCGACTTTAATTTGCTTTTTTTGTTTGGCTTCCCACGGGGTACCGCCGGAAATAACTGTACGAACCACTGGTGGTACGCGTACCAGAGTTTGGTAACCACCATATATTCATAACCCTGACACTTCATATCACGTGACCCCCAATGCAGGTATAAAAGGGGGCGCACTCGAATTGCAGAATAAAATATACCTGTCCACAGGCATTCAATTAAGGCGCACTCGAATTTCAGAAAAAAAATTCTTGTCAGCTGATCCTCATGAATTTTGGAACAATCTGTAATCCCATTCAACCCCTAACCCCTGACTTAAACTAAAATAGCCTAACCTAGTCTAAATTTTCAACGTTGAACAGAGTCATTATAAATTAGTTGTGCTGCGATTCGTGTTTATCGATAAAAGCTTGGGTGGATTAATTGTTTTAAATAATTGTATTTGAGACCCAAATGTATTATTCAAAGGTAACAAAACTTTTTAAGACAGTTAAACTATAAAGTAAACGTGTCACGTTTGGCAGGATTAATAAGAACTATCGTTGATAAATTTCAAATATCTTAAGAAATCTAGATTATTAATAGGAATATAAAACTATACTCACTAATGTTGTTATTGGTTTACCTCAGATGTTGATTTATTATCTCATACCTTACTGGCTCAATCCAATTTATGTGTGTATTAATTACTTTGAAAGCACAAATTTACTTAACAATATTTTATTTTTTATCATTTTCATCGGTAAGCATATAGAGACGCTACGCCTAGAGTCAAAATGCTCATAAAACTTGACATGGAGACTAACAATGCTTTCCATTGTTGTAATAACTACCCAAGAGGGATAAAACAAAAGACACGTAGTAAATATTATTAGGAGTTTAAAATTGAGTTCAAACAAACGCCTTGCGATAGTCGAAATAACCAACCTGACGCCACGAAATATTCTAAACCTTAAATATAAACTTTACCTCAAACATAAAATAATATCTGAATATCTTATATTAATATAGAATATAAACCTTAGTGTGAGTTATGAAATATATTTAAATTAAAAATCCATTATTACTATCGTTATTAAAAAATTACTAATGCAAATTAAAAATCTTTAATTTAAGCAATTACTGTTAAAACGGGCATTTTATTGAAATTATAATTGAGCTAATGTGTATTTAAAACAAGAGATATTTAATAGCTTAGCCTATGGGATAGAGATGAGAAGGGTAATTATAGAAAATGCACCCCCATCAGTATTAGATAATTTGGGAAGCTCCCAGTAAAGAATCCCTTGTTTAGGTTGATTTTGGTTGGGAGAACAGTATCTGGTGGTTACTAAATTTACTAAAACAATTTTAATATATTCATACATCAAGTAATGTGATCTTTAAAGTGTAATTTTGATAGATATTATCAATATTTATAAAATAACACTAAAAATATAGGAGAATGTTATCAATGTTGGGCGGGAAAAAAAGTTTGTATTTTCTACATTGTTCTTCCAACCAAAATGAGGGTATATGAAACCGGCTTGAGGTCAAGATTTAAACCTAGACCTTCCCATCACTGTCCATCCAAAATATTACAAGCCTAATTCCTTTGACCCCATGTACACCAGTTAACGTTTAAATACATGTCGTCAAGCCCTTCCGCAAAATCTCTCCAGACCTTCATAATACCCGCTCTATATGAATAAACAAATACAAACTCATGTGGCAGTTTACATATGTGACCTGCTTCAGTGACCACATGATCTAAGGCATTACTCTTGTGTTAGACTAGACTTCCGATGACAGCGAGATATCCGATCGAATCCCAGTAGGGTGTAATGAGGTGGGTTTTTTTAAAAAAAAAAAGAGAGAGAGATTTTACACTCTCCCTCAACGCAAATTCGGGTACACATCCTCTAAATGTAAACTTCATAATCTCTAACTCATTATCGTAATTAGTACATAGGCGTCTAACATGAAAAGTTCGTAAGATGAGGTGCTAAAAATATATGTATATATACACATAAGAATCTGGCTAATTCGACATTGGTCGGTTCGTAAATTTGGATAATTTGAACCCACCATAGTTACCCATGAAATTTATATTTAAAATAATTTTAAAAAAAATATATTTTATTTGAATTTTAGAAGATAATATGTGGATAATTATATGCCTATATAAATTGTTAATTTTTTCGAGTCTGTACTCATTTCAAACCTAGCTTGAATTATTTAATCACTAATCTTAAATAAATTTAGGTTTAATGACTTATAATAAAAAGAAAAAGCGGGGAATTCTGCCCCTACGGCGAACGGGGATGTATTTCATCACTTGTGTGAGATAATGTAATCACATGACGCCCTGAGGGATACAAGTCTGCTATTTTCGTATGTTAATTTTTCAATGTCTTTATATTTTGTGTTTAAATTTATCTTGTTTGTATTTGGGATATTTTGAGGTCATTGATTTATTGTGTACCAGCTGTTTAGATACTCATAAAAATCATTGTTTCTAATTTTGGGATATTTTGGATTTTTTAAATTATCTCTTGGACTTCGAATCAAAAAAGATTCTACTGTGTATATATATATATATATATATACATTGCGGTTTCACCCACCCATGAACACTGAATTGCAATCTTCCTAATTGCTGTCGCCAAATCTGTAATAAGGTAACGTAGATATTCCTCTTTAGTAAATTGTTTGACGTAGGAGCTCTACTTGTAACAAGCGCATGTGATTACCTTGTCATGTACAGTCGCGTTCCAGACAAACAACCTTATCTCCGTATTGAAAGCTCACATATGTTTTAAATTGGTGATACTTTTTTTAATTGTAATAAGGTGACCTGGCGGTCTAGGGGTAAGGTGTCAGACTTCTGTGCTGGGGGCCGGGGTTCAATCCTCGGTCCCGGCACAGATTTATCTGATTACCAAACCCTTCCTTCACCTCTGACAAGACATCTTGTGAATG
Source organism: Timema shepardi (assembly GCA_902151425.1). Classification (NCBI taxonomy): domain Eukaryota; kingdom Metazoa; phylum Arthropoda; class Insecta; order Phasmatodea; family Timematidae; genus Timema; species Timema shepardi. Next base: position 71,370 of record CABFVX010003878.1, on the reverse strand, counting down.
TGGGGAATGCCAGGCCTCCACCGTGGTTCGGATTCCACGTTAAACTGTAGGTCCTCCATTTCATCTCACAACCACCCACCATTACACATTAGCGTAAGTGCGTATAACCCGAACGGGTAGTAAGACGCGGTGCTAATAATAATAATAATAATAATTTATTGTAATAACTCTCATCTTAGCGTCAGACTTAGCTGGAAATTAAAAAAAAAAGTTTGTCGAATTTTCTTTTCGAAGAAATTATACAATATAAACTACGCTAAGAACTCTTTTCAGAAAATGTTTGTTAGCGTTTGTCGCTAAAATATTTTGGCAACATATAAATAAATAAACCAGAAGTTATTGATTATTATCTATATATTTTTGCACCACGTCTTACTACCCATCCAGACTACCCACATTTAACTATATTAATAATGTAAAGACAAAAGAAAGGAAGAATTGAGAGGAAATATACTAACATTTGCGTGGAGGTAGATTGGAAAATATTAAGGGAAAAACACCCTCAATACGCCCATCTGGGACTCGAAGAACTACCTCCCCGTCACTGGACAAACCAGACTAGAGGAAATTGACGTAAAGCCCGCGTGCTCAACTTTAATTATTATTTATTAAGTCTTATTACCTGTTCCGGTTATACTAATTATGTTAAAAGAGTTGGCGATGAGGAAGGTTGAACTTAGAGGTAGTGTACCCGCATTTATGTGGAGGGAGATTGGATAGTTATTTGGTAAAAAAAAAAACACCTTCAATACACTCGACCAGAATTCTAACCCTGATTTGCTCATCATCGGCATTCTAATCTATCGCAGTAGTGATGCCTTAGACCATTCAGCCAACGAAGCATTATTATTATTATTACTATTATTATTATTATTATTATTATTATTATTACTACTATTATTATTATTATTATTATTATTTGTTTTTAATAATTTCAATAACAAAATTTATTGCAAATTTGCCCTTGATCATGTAGGCGTTCATATCCCTTCTCGTAATCCTAAACTATTTTTTTCTCAATAGCTCTTATAAGATGAATCCTACAGGTCGTTGTATCCATAGCGCCTATTCTAGATTTGTCGAATTCGACTTTTATCATAAAAGGAAAGCTAAACTCAGAGAGTTATTTAAGGATATCCCATAATGTTACTGCTTACTATTTAGTTATTTGTTTTTAATATTAATTTTTATTCTTATTATTATTATTAACTACTTTTTTATCTCGTAACTATTCATCAGCATATAACATTATTTAGACAAAAGTCTATCATTTTTTCTTGTGTAAATATATGTATTGTAAGGTCTGTACTGTGTACGTTTCAGTGCTGGCCTGTTATAGATAGGTCTTACGACTGTTGGCCAGCACTATAATAAAGGAAATTGAAATTGAATTATTATTATTATTAGCACCGCGTCTTACTACCCGTTAGGGTTATACGCACTTACGCTAATGTGTAATGTTAGGGTGATTGTGAGATGAAATTGAGGACCTACAGTTTAACGTGGGATCCTAACCACGGCAGAGGCCTGGCATTCCCCACATGCACAAGTTGTGATTAATACACGTCTTGTCAGAGGTTAAGTAAAGGTTTGGCAATCAGCTAAATCTGTGCCGGGACCGAGGATTGAACCCCGAACCCCCGGCACATAAATCTGACACCTTACCCCTAGACTGCCAGATCACAGATGCCTAAAATGCAAGTAGCTGAGATTCGAACCTTGACATCCCCCGTTAAAGGCAACCAAATCTATTGCGAGCCTGACGCCTTATGCACCGTAGCCAACGGCAAGTATAACAGTTAAGGTAGAAGTCCTTACGCCCCTAATAATTAATCGGCGCTGCTCTAGTCTTGAATGTTTCTCGTGGTTAATTAAAGTAAGTGATGGTGATGCATAGAACATGACCAGTCAATGTATCTGTGAATGAATGAGTGCTAATTTTATGAATGAGTAAAACAACATAGTTAACTAGTCCCATTATTGGTCGGGTTTACTACAGCAGTATCTTTCAATGTGCCAGTTCATTTACACAAGTCATAGTCATTTTTATTTTAGTTGCAGCGTGTTTCTCTACCCGTTCGAAGTATCCGCATTTGATTACACTAATTGAGTAGGGAAGAAGCAAGTATGTAAATGAAGCCTCGTTTGAGTGTAGTTAGAAGGGAGAGTCATTTAGGTTAAGCCACCGCTCGTAATTCCAGCCGGGATTCGAATCTTAAACTATACATCATCAGCAAGCCAAATTAAATGTGCCTTATATTTAGTCCACGTGCCCACCGATTCGGGTGGGCTTGGAATGAATTAATTAACTATAGCTATTAATAATTTGTCACTATCTAATAAGTTAGTTCAGCTTTTTTTTAGTAAGAGTTCAAGAAAGAAAATACATGAGTAACGAAAATCCTTCCGATGTGTGGCTTTTATTATTAACCTTAAGATGGAGTGGAAGGTAAGTGTGTTAACCTCACTATTTTTGGAGTTTTTATATCAAAAAGAAAAATTTAATCTAAATGATGTGTTATTTTTTTAATTTATTTGAGGTATCTAACACACACTTTCTGAAACCACTGGTTATATGAGCACACCAGGATGTCTATGAGCGAGGGCGAAAGAACCTACCAATATTTCCTGGAAAAGTAGCCTATTTTAACTCATCTACCATGGCTCCTTTCCACGCCACAATCGACATAAGACCGAAGGCTTTACTTCCCTCCCTTCCGAAATAATTTGAGCTACGGATTGTAATCGCTCAAGAAAAATCCGTTAACCCCGACTGAGTTTGAACCCATGGACATCGGGTCCTGAGGTGAGCACTTCATTCCAAAACCATAGAGGTCAACGTTTAATATAAAAAATAAACTTCATGGCATCAGCCAGCAATCTAGCTAGACCGAACGAGCGACCACCGTCTTCTAGTGAAGATAGTTCCAGCTTCTTATGATATAGTGTGAAATGTGGCCAGAACCACGAACCCTCTGGCCGTTAGTCTCAGTTTTCTAGACCGCAGATACTTATTTTCATTCAAATAGATCCTTATTTGTCTTCACGAGGCTGAGATGACCCTGTTTCAGACACAGTGTTTCACAGAAATATCTGAAAGCGCTGGGGATCGAACCCGATACTTCTGAGTCGGTAGCCAGTAGTTTTCAAACATTGGTCCACAGGCCATTGGTGGTACAAAGTGATGTGCCAGGTGTTCCTCGCGTACGACAACATGATAATGAATGGTATTACGCAAGCCTATTTACTTTCTCAAATGGTATATTATAGTTTGAGATTAAGTTTTCAAAAATTGGTAATCAGTAATATAGCCTCATGTGATCTGTATTATATTATCATTTAAATACTTCCCGGATATCAATTTTAAACAAAATTGGCATGTCAATTTTTGAAAACTACCCAACATTAAACTATTATTTATATTGAGGGCTTCAATCAAAATGAAAACAATGCCGTGAGGACGGAAAAAATAATTGTTTTGGGGTCATGAGACACATAAAATGTTAAGATTCATCATAATCTCGAGGTCAAAATTGTTCACAGCTACAATATATATATATATATATATATATATATTATTATTACTGTCATTATATAAAGTTATATAAATATGCTGTCTTTAAGGTAGGATTCCCTCGGCGCATCTCGCATTTTACGTGTGCGACCAGCGACCGGACTGGTTTCCATAGTTTGTTATGTGACCAGCTCCTTAGAGGCGACTGCGACCGGCGACCAGAGTGCTCATGCAGCGTCTCTACATTGCGTCTGCGTCCACACCGTTCCCAGAACAGCGTGGATGCATACTCATCACGTAGCAAGCGTGTATTCCAGTATAGTTGTATTTAGTTTTGTATTTTAATGGGCTGGTTTTGAAAATGGTCCAAGATTTCTCCAAATAAGAGGACGAAAATTTAATTGAAGAATTAGCAAATCACCCTCCAATTTTTGACATATATTCGCTAGTGTACTGGGACACCCCTGTAAAGGACAACACATGTAAAAAGATCTCAGGAATAGTCGGTTGATCAAGTTAGTATTTTTTTATTCACGCTATTCCAAAATAACAAAATAGCACGTAACTTTAAATACAACACAATTGAAAAAACTCTGATAACTGAAGAATGATCTGTACCACACATAAAATTACCCACGACTGGCGAACAACGAGACGCATCTAAGGAAACGCTTTACCCCGCGTCTGCGACTCACCCCTCCCCAACGTCTGCGCGGTCGTAGACGCGAGTCGCACTGAAGGAATCCTACGTTTACATGTTCATTAGACAATTTCCTGCTTCGGCAAGTGACAGGTAGGTAGTATATTAAGTAGAGTGATCCGCGTGTGCATTGGACGCTTATCAAGAGGTCTGCTATTGTGAAAAGTTTAAGAAACACTGGTATAAAGCCATAATTTAATTATTTTAAGCAAAACATTGTTGCTATAAAGACTGCAAAATTACTTTCCTTAACTCACGTTCCCTACATCCCCACCCTAATAAAACATTCAATCTGATTACAAAGATATTCGCGTGTTAATAGCTACCGTATTAAAAATTGTGGACCCATTTACTTTCTGTTAAAGTTGACTAAGATATTGCATGATTTAATGGAAGGTTTTTAAAGTAGGGCATTCAAGTAAACGCAACCGTACAAAGAGATCGTGCATGTAAAATGCCATAAAAATAGCTTAAAATATATATTTTAAGGGCCGTTCGTACGGATATGATATTCATTCTTCAATCGCCGGATGGCCAATCAGTTTGATCCGTGGACCAGGAAAAGTTTGGGTTGCAACAAAGTTAAATAGTGATCAAAATCTTCGTTCACCTGATAATAATTTATTTGATCAAATAAGCGAGTAAAACAAACATGACAACACTGTAAAAAAACACTGTATTCGGAAAATTTGATTGTGAAATGACCAAAATGTATACAAAAGTTTGTCTATGATGTATCATTGTATGCCTCTGGTAGCCCAGGCTGTCCTATATTCATTTAGCCATTTAAATAAATTTTAATTTAGGGCCCGTTCTTTAAGATAAGTGTTATAACAATTTCCATAGTGACATTAATAAATAAACACAATACTATATACTCAGTCTAAGCCACATCTCAAATTGTATTTCTCTGCCTAACTATATATATATTAATAAAACGAAAAGTTTGTATTTCGTGAGCATTGCGTGATATTTACCGCGCGCAGAGGTCTGAAATTTAAATATTAGTAGCCCCTGTGCACAAAAATATGCACCTCAAAGCTAGAATTTTAAATTTTTCCCTAGACGTTTATAGATTTACTAAGAACAGGATCGGAAGTAATTAAATGAAGAGCTATTTTCTTCTTTCTGTTTGAAACAAAGAAAAGAGTTGACCAAGATAACCGCGCAATGTATTGCGTGGCTACCTTGGACAACGACGGGTACGTATAGTATTTACTAAATGAAAGTTGACTTCTTCCCTAAAGCTGTTTTGGATCTCAACCACACTCTATAATGCAATTTTATAGTTGAAAAATTTCAACTCAAAACGTCATTACTGTCGTTATAGTCCTATAAAATACGTATTACTCTAAATAAACGAACACTTTATTTTTATTAATCACTTAAATAAGGATGCGAATATTAATTTTGTTTTTAAAACGTACAGGTTATGTTTTACATCAACATGAATGATATAAGAATCAAACCGTTGATGGAAGAGAATTGTCTGATTAGCTTGGTAATATATTTATTCGACAATCCCGTCCTAATTGTCAATGGTGCCACTTGAAAATGAGGTTTGAAATACTGATTGGATATAAACTTTCATTAATGTTATCTCCGTTCAAGCCACTGGTTATTGTTATCGCAACCGGCCCTAAGTTTCAGAGCTTAAGGCCGAATTTTGCAGTTTTGATAGTTTTTTTTATCAATAATACATAGGCTACATACATACTGACATACATATATATTAATATTACACGTATGAGCTAAATCACTCGCAGTACAGCTTGTGGAAAGTTTAGCCAGTACTAATGTACCTTTGGAAACCCTCCGAATGTACTAATCGTACATCCTTTCCGTGGAGGTTTTTTTCGTGTCCCACTAAGATGATGGTAATAGTGAGTATGAGGGTGTGAAACTAATAGAAACACTTAAACCTAACTTAAGCCTAACTAACCAAACCCTATGTAATGATACTGTTTTGAAACCCTCTTATCTATTCAAAAAGTTATGGATAAAGTATATTTTTCTTTAAAAAAAACTGTATGTAAAGTTTCCTTTTGATAGCTCATCCGTGGAGAATCACGCGTTTTAAAAAAGTTATTTCAATACACTACTTTTTAAGACTTTCTTTCTTTAAAACAAACTCTCTTCGTTCTATTTGAAAATCGGGTGACGTGCTGGTTGCTTTTACCCAACATGAAGCTTGCCTTTACAACATCAAGTTGCCAGTTCTCCTATTAGTTAGTTTTTTAACACTGTCGACAAGGGGTCAAAGAAGCAAGGGGTAAGTCATATATTAGCAGCTTGCGCGTATACATCCACACAGAAATATAATAAACTGTACAGAAAATATAATTATGAACTTCACAACCTCTGGTTCACCACGTCAGTACGTAAATGGACCAAAACTTTATCATTCTAATGTTAATTTTATAATAATGAACATGAAATAAACAAAGTAAATCGTGTACAATATTAAGTCTCAACTAATTTAAAAACTAAACCAACAAATTGTTCCGCAGTGAGAAACACGTAAAATCAGATCCTCATAGCCGTGTGGTAACAAGTGCGTAGTAAGGTATGCAAGCGTCATCATCATTATAAAATCGGTATCACTACAAGTGGTGCCCATTCGCGGGGCAAATATCACTATACCTGATGAATGTTGGTGTAATTTCCCTTTCGGAAAATTACTCAAGTTACCAACCAGGAATCGAACCCGAGATCCCTAGCCTCGTAGCCAGGTGCACTGACCACAATACCACGGGGTCGGTTTACATACATACATACATACATACATACATACATACATACATACATACATACATACATACATACATACATACATACATACATACCTGATCAGGCCGTTCCCTTATAGGGTAGGCAAGAAACTGTGCATATAGCGAAATAAAAAAACCTTATTTAAATCATCCTAACTAACTTTCTCCACACTTCCCTATCCTTACAAACAAGTTAAAACATTAAGACCAACTGATAGTTTATTGAAAATATTTTGTTTTTGTTAACTGTTATAACAAAAAAAAAATGTTTTGGTGGCCACATGGTTTGTAGTTAGTTTTCCCTGATAAGTTTTCCTCTATATCTCTGTCTCCACACAAATGCGCGCAAACTTCCTCTAAATTCATATTTGCCCATCCCTAACACATTATAGTGTTTGTAGTCCCTAAAATACATATCTGGTCGCCATAGGGCTTAGAAATGTCATCAATGCACCTTGTATTTTTGACAAAAAGATGACTAGTTCATCTCAAGATTTGATTTCGCTCATTTATATATCATGGTCTAGTGTGAGACAGCTTTTACATAGTAAAGTGTTTTCCTAGGGTTTTTTTTGCACCGTGTTGTACTACTTGTGTGTGTTGTACGCGTGTGTACTATTTACACAAATTGTTTTAGGGATTAAGAAGGTTATATTTAGAGGAAGTGTGCCCGCAATTGCATGTAGGGAGAGTAGATAACTATTTTTGGGGAAACCTCCTTCAGTACACCTAACCCAGATTCGAAACTCGATCTCACCGTCACCGGCAGTCTAGTCTACTGCAAGAGCGGTGCATTAGACCATGCGGCCACCGAGGTGGATGGTAAGATATTAAATTGACAGACATTTCCTTACAATTTTAGAGGTTATACAAATGGAGTTTCCATTTCAAACTTCAAATCAGTTAAATGACGCGCCTAGATGCTTGATGAGAATCACAGCTATGATTAATTTCTTGACGGCACATCTAGGTACTTATCCGACATGTTTATGTATGTTTATTAACATCTGTAAGAATTTGAGGGTTAAATTTTTTGCCACACCGGTGCTTGATGCGTTTTCACTACCTCTATCACGAGCTAAACATTGTGCATGTAGGGCGTATCATCACCATCATCATCATTATCATTATCATCACCGTCAGGTATAATTCTGCCTCTTGGAAGGTCAAGCTATGAAACTCCTCCAAGTCTCTCTATTCTGATACAGTCTCTTGAAGTGTTTTCGTATCTTCCTCCAAACTTGTTTCACTCCAGAATCTGGTATCTACTTCTTTCTCTTCCATTCTTCGCGTTGGTAAATCCTTCGATTACAGTCATCAGCAGGCAATCCTTTCTCAACCAATATTATAACATATTTACTTTTCTTTCTTTGGTTTTTTTTCTATCATTGTCTCTTTTTTTTTCTATTTTTCTCAGTTCTTCCGCGTTTCTAATTTTCTTTTTTCCTCCCAGTTTATTCCTTCTATTCCCCTTCAAATCCACATTCCCATCGCCTCTAATATTCTCTTAAGTACCATTTAAATGACAGCTACCTTATCCTGGCTTCAACCAATGGTTTTATAATGGTTTTCCCTTAAAAACGCCAAGGGGGAAAAAAAGAGTCACTTTATCCTATAACGAAACTATCGAGAGGACAAACTGTGAGTACTTAAAGTACCCATAATACCTTCGTCAGCCACTTGAAGTGTCCCTTCCCGGGCAATTCCCAGCTATATTTGCATAGCGTGGAAGTGCATAGGGCAACCAGAAGAATGCGCCACGGACCCTGGACACAGATAATACATTAGTGAGAAGTGGGCGCGCCAACTGGACACCTATGTAGTACATACACGATAGAGACGACCAGCGTGCGAGAGAGAGAGGAAAGGATTCTTGGAAATCAGGTCTCTCCCTATGAAAATATAGAAAGGGGGGGGGGGACAGAG
>CABFVX010003878.1:0-57614 GCA_902151425.1 Timema shepardi | reverse complement strand
CCCCCCCCCCCTCCCCTCCAGGAGAATTGTATTTCTAAGCGTTGGGTGAGTGAATCACGTTCGTTCTTAGGTAAGTAGTACTCTACCTACACTTGTGTAAAACTACATTCACGGTAGGGATTACTCTCTGAAAGGGTCTTTTTTCCTACCATTATCCTACTATATATTAGATTTCTGGCAAGGAAAAAAGGCCTTTCAGAAACAATTCCTACGGTGAACGGACTTTATGTAGTATCGTCACAAACCCCCTTCCCCACCTCCGCCCCACCTTCCCACCATAAGCAAATTAATGGTAATATTTTACAATCTATTTAATTTATATCACGTATCATATTAATTTTATAATGTTAAAAGTAATTAAATCGCTCACAATAATTGTAACATACTATATTTAGTTAGACTTAAATATTTATTTTTCTTGAAAAATAGAGGTGTGTTCAGGATTTATAATGATAAACATAATACCTACATTGAATTGGTATTTTTTTTAGATAGTATAGTTTTGTAACGAGAGAAATAGTTCTGCAATCCCCCGCTAAGCGCTTATAATCAAGCATCAATGTCTATACGGTGAAAAACTAGTATATTCAACTTTATTGTTTATGTTATCTGTTAACTAACCGTGACTAATCGTTTGTGTATGGAATTGATGTTTTCGATCAAAAACGTGTGCAAGAAGTATGAGCAATAAAAATACTTCCTTATTAAAAATTATTGTGAAAAACATTTTCCAATGAAAACCACGATTCTGATATTGTTACTGTCGTGGACAAATTTAATTCCACACAATTTGGCTGTGAAGAAAAAGTTGAATTTTCCATTCCTGGTAACATTATTATAAGATGTAATTTTGTTATCCTTTACTAAATATTATGTATTGTTATAAATACATATATTAAAAATTTGACTAATTAACTATAAATTATAGTTCCACAACTAAAACAAAATAACTTCTGGTGCGTTATAAAGCTCCGAACAAAAGTGAGCAAAGGTAACCTAGATTATAGGTACACTCAGAAATGTATTCGCGGACACCTAGGTTCTGTTCATTCAAATCTTTAGACGATAATAGGCCTGGACCTGGTACCTACGACATCGATGGGCCATCACAAATTATTCCGGAAATATCTGCCCCATTTCTCAGCTTTGACGAAAGACTAAAACCGCGTAAAGATACATGTTCAGTTCCAGCACCAAACAAATACAATTTTCAGCATTACGTTCATCATCGGATCAAAGGAGGAGTGTTCTCAAGATTCACTGAGCCAAGGTTCCAAAAGGAAATAATTCAAGGCCACAATTCAACACCACGGCGCAATCTATTGGATGGTCTAAGGATAAAACGACCAAAAGAACGTGTCTTTGATGTATGTCCAGGAAAGCTAATGGTAGGTAGAATACCTTTAAATATCCACAGTCACGGAGTTTCTGTTCCAACTGAGCGCAATAATAAAGGTTATATAGAAGTAAATCTTAATGACTGGGTTCCTATCTTGCCTAAAGAGAGTGATAATACCTTAGGCCCTGCCTTCTACACTCCTAATATTGAAGCAGTGGCACCCAACAGACACAAGGGTCTTCCTTTCACAACCGCATCTCGAGAGGTTTTCAAGGTTAGTGATGGGCCCGGACCCGGTAAATACGATTGGTGGAACAGGGAACCTCAAAACTATCACATGGGCGGAAAATGGGCGTCTGAAGATTTCCACCGATTTAGGGCAGACGTTCGGTTGACTGAAAATGATACGCCTGGACCAGCATCATACAAAACCCCAAAAAGTGACTTTGATAAAAGTCTTAAAAATGAAAGTAATAGGAACCTTAGATATCAAATAGGATTTTCGTCAAGTGCTCCTAGGACCTCTTCATTCGCTGTTCATAAACAAACCCCAGCTCCAAATGAGTATAGTATCCGACCATTTTCCTCAAATAAACTTTCCTCTGAGGTGGTGCCATTTATGTCCACAGCACCCAGATCATTCATGGGTACAGCTAGTGATTCTCCAGGACCAGCCGAATATAACCACAATGATATAATTTCTAAGAACTTGGTGAAATACCCTTGGACTACTAGACCATTTAACTCCACATCTCGACGAGAATTTTATTCTACTATTAAAGATGCAGACACTCCGGGACCAGGGTTCTACGATATTGTGACAGATGAGAAAAATATGGAAGATCGGAATGCTGTGTTTGCGTCTAAGGTGGACAGATTTCCCAAAGTATTCAGAGACCAGCCAGATTGCGCCACTTATAACCCACATAAAGGTATCCGAATGGTATACGGTAAATGTGAACATCATAAAGATCCAGGCGAAAAGTTTGCAGTTGCGCCATTTTGTTCGTCAATGCGCCGTTTTGGTAAAATCAGAGATGCAATAGTAAAGGTAGTGGAACCGGAAAATCCATCACCTGACAAATATAACCTCTCGGATTACCGGCCTTACACAAATAGATTTGGTGGAAAGTTGTACAAGAAAGATTTCGTCAGTATGTACAAAAGGAAAAATCTACCACCTACACCAAGATCAACCATTCCTGACTTTCCAGGGCCTGCTGATTACTGGATACACCATTCATTATCAGACACCTGTTATAAAGACTCATTCAATGTTACATTGACCAAAAGAAAATCAGATCTCCCTAAACCAGACTTGAAATGGAGCGAGAAGATGGATAAACAAAAAATAAAAAATCTTTTAAAACCTTTATCGTTAAATAAAGAATTTAATATCTGCCCTGAACTTTCAACGCCCCATAGTGGAAGATCTAGTATGGAAGAAAGTAAAAGTCAGCAAGGATACCTCCTAAGTACTGATACAGTAGAAGCTCCTAACCTACAATCCTGGGTCGATGATGATGAGGACAAACGCACTTTGAAACAAAAACAGAGTGAACAGTCTGAGACTTTATTCTTGTCTGATGAAGAACTTCAAACAAGTCACCATAGTCAATTGTCTGTTGATGGAATGAAAGTATCCATAAGAACAAGTGACGATGCGGTCCCAGAGAAAGGCTTCTATCCGATGATATGTCACAGTCTTCCAGATCTAAGACGTGGGCACTCCCTGGTTTCAAGGATATGTCCATACGATAGCGATGACTTGCACAGTGAGTATTCAGACGAGTGCGATACGAACGAGTTGACTCAGAAACACGTATCGACCGGAAAACAACACGTTTACAAACAAGCAAGAGCTGACTCTAGGGTTCTCAAAAAATCTAGTAGATCTCTTGAAATTAAAACTAAGGAAAAGCGAAGAGTAGACCTTAACAATCAAATGGCTCCGTCTCCAAATTATTGGGAGGTGTACCCTAGTCGGTGTACGGCTCAAAGCCCACCGGTTCAGCCATTTGAGTTTGGGATAGAGCAGGCTCCAAGAAACATGGTATTTTTTAACCCACCAAAAAGAGAAACTGTTTGTCAACATAATATTAACAACATTAAGATAAAGTAATATTAATAAAATATGATAATTCCAAAAGGTATAATAACCCAAATAAATAATATTATGTGAATATTTACCCATATTTAAATGTCAAAAGTCTTTATTCTTGATCAAAGTTTGTGCTATATTAGTTTCTTTAAAATTAAAATAAACGTGTGGTACACATACCTCATCACATCAATGTATCAGTTATTATATCAAAGCTATTTCTAGAAAAGCCACAAATTCAGAAAAAAAGCTAATAAACGTCAATATTTAACTATAATTACGGTACTAATTTAAATAAGATATCAGTTTTGGTGAAATTGTTTGGTTTTTAAAAAATTTAGAGCTAGTATTCCTTTTTTCCCCTAATAATTGGTAATGTCTTTCATTCTTGGCTAAACTTAAAAACCAGCGCTAGTTTAAGTAAAAGTGAAACATGAAAAAGTTATGATAAAAGTATTACAAAAAAACATAGGCACTTCATAAAGTAAACAAATAACAACAGTAAACAAAAGTAAACAAATTTAATTGGAAATATTGCAGGTAAAGTTTTAAAAAAGGTTCACTAAGAACGCTACATTTTAGTGAACACTGATAGTTTTGGATTTTGGAAATCGTCATCAAGGTAATTATTCCAAAGAAATGAGAATGCCCTTTATATAATAAGGAGGCCATGGTTACTAAAAGTGGTTTAGCCAACTGCTACATCTGTCCAACACAAAATATTATAAAAAACGAACGAAATAAATATACAAATATTAGATTGATTAAAATGGTTACATTTGCTATTATTTTCTATAAGTAAGTTGTGTGTAATATATAATCTGCTTTACTTTGACGTCAGGAAACCCCTCCTGTGGCACTCCTCACCCCATATCATGAACGTACTGTACTGTACATATTGATCAGACTTTAACGATTTTATTTACAGAGAATGCTGCATATCTTTGCTATAAGCATATGATGTAAGGAAGCAGCTGTTTTTTTATTGTTTTAAACAAAATCTATTAGAAATCCTTCACGTAACTGGCACTCATTGAATTAATATTATTTAACTATAATAATTTAAAATCTAGCAATGTATGGGGTGAATCATTGAAATAAATAACAAATTGAAATAATAACAAAAGTATTAATTTACTATTTAAAAAAATTGTGTTTGTATTAAGCCATGCTTTTAAGTAACAGAATGTTGATCAGAACTTATTCAAATTATATACTTTGTTTACTAAATTATATATAACTATTTAATCTTTTAAAAGTCAGTGTGCATCAAATTAACAAATTCTGAATTCCTATAAAATTAATCACTATAACATTATTGAAATATATAATATATTATTGCCCATAAATTTAATAAATTCGCATTGAATGTTTATTTATTAGCGTCTCTTACACTAGAATATCCGCAAATACCCAACAATCCTGTATTGTATCTCTTTCAATATACTATCACAGCCCACCACTAAATAAGATTGTTAAATTATATTAATATAAGATCTCCATCTAGCTCTCTGCTAAAAGATATCAGATATTTTATTTGTTAATATTAAAATTGTAAATTCTAAGCCATTGTAAACTTAAATTATAGTAAAAACTGTGATTATATATTAAAAAAAAGTGAGCTAAAAGCTTGATTGAGCTTTGAGATTACTTCATCATTTACTAGACGTTTTACAAAAGTGATAATTTTGTATGATTTTTAAGTTGTAGGCCTAGTTAAAAATCATATTTTCTTCTTCACTTTTAAATGTCATTAGATCTATAACCAGTCTTTAATATTCAAATAAATTATTTAGAATGTCACCCTCAGGTGTCATCAGCTAGCTAATAAGACATCAGGATTTAGTGGATTTATAATAATAATAATAATAATAATAATAATAATAATAATAATAATAATAATAATAAATTTACCATTTAGAAACCAAACAATGTATATAAAATCCCCTCCCCTATATTGAGTTAAATTTGTTTAAGAACTTATTTTTATTTCATAAGCAAACAAATGTAAATGTTTTTACAATCATGAGCAATCTATTATTAATGGTGATATGTATATAACTTATGAGATCTTTGTTGTTCATACTAGTTGTTTTCTCCACTCGACATATTATCTAAGACCATAAAAAGAAAATGTAATACGTCTCTTGATTTAAGCGTATGGTCATACTAGCGCTACTAACTTCAAAGTCTCATTGGAACTAAAGAGTAGCAAAACCCGTATATCTTAGATCTTGCTTCAGGCCTAAATTTGTCTAATACATTTTTAGAAAGTAGGGAACTTATCTCTGATAAAGACATCTGATTTACAAAGGCTATGCAATTTTCCTAAGAGGCTTTAAATAAATTATATAATTAAAAAAATAAATATATTTTTATGATTGATAAATTACTTTGTACAAGTGATTATATAATTATTTAGGTTTATCAGTGATAACTATTAAACTAAAAGTTTTGATTTCATCCGTTTCCGTTTTAATAAACACGAAGTTGTTTTTAGTGATATCTGCGTTTTTACAAACTTAAACTAATAGGTTTTACCAAAATGTCAAAACGCAGAATTGAAGTGGTTGATCCTTACGTTAAGAGAAAGACGTAAGTTAATTACAATATAAAACTCTGATGATAACTATCCTTATCATTTGTTATAAACGTGCTATAAAGTTAATTTTGTCAAGGACACACAAAGACCAGACACCTCTGTTTATTTGGGATATGTTTATCGTCTATTCAAACTATATCCACAATTTTAATACAATACTCGAAGCTCTAAGATGCTATTGTTACTTTACAAATCTTTTACTTTGATTGATGGAATCTAATAATTGCTTTAGACAACTTTTACCAAACAAGATTAGGTATGGCTTCCATATCTATTCTTGATAGTTTAATGTGGAACTTTCATGTTAGGTCTCCTTAGATCATGATTTTTATGTTTCTATTGTTTATGTACATCGTAATTTACTTTATTTCTCACCCAGTCCGTGAAAGCCCCACTGCATCAAAAACATTTATATAGGCCTACATTATCTCTATTATTTTATCAAAATGTAAATTAATGCCAGGCCTCCACCGTGGTTCTGATTCCACGTTAAACTCTCGGACCTCCATTTTATCTCACAATCATCATACCACTACAGATTAGCATAAGTGTATAACCAGAACATGTAGTAAGACGATGTGCATATAATAATAAAATTTAAATTAGCCTTAAATCTTTAACGAGTTGGGTAAGTAGGACTGGGATAGTTCAACATTGGTTCAGCATTTGGAATTTTTATCTAAAACTTTGATACTAGGAACATGAATTAGGCCTACCCTAGTTAATTTCAAATGTGGGGATGTTGACACCCATCGCCAAACTCATAAACAATTTGTTTTACCTAAATAGGTCTATCAATGTTCTACGATTATTTTTACGAACAAAATAATATGACAAATTGATTAGTAATGTAATGTTTGTTTTAGCACAATTCAACACATTGGGTTAACTTACATAAAGAAAAACAGGATATCGGCAAGACATATTCTCTCCTCATCAAAATGTTTCGATATTTAAAGACTCAAAAACCATTTAAAACGATCTCATTTATCTCTTTTTCCTTGCAAACTCAACTCAAGTTCAAACAAATAACAGCTTATTGTTCTTTTATTTTGTTTAAAAAATCTTTAAAATCTAATTAAATAAAACTATGTAAACTAGATAGACTATGTCACAACCTAAAAGTCGGAGTGAACCTCAAAATATATTAAAATGGTGTAGCTTCTGTTTTAGCGGCAAATAAGTAATTTTAGCAGCATTAATGCTTATTATAGTACTACAGGTTTTACCTGGAAAACTTACTCTAGTTTTACATGAATAATAAAGTTTAGGTTAATATTGCAAAAAATAAATTAAAATTTGACTAATATTCATCAAATGAACAATTTAATCTTTGGGGAAAACAGTATCTTTATACACCACAAATAATGATGATTCACTGTTCTAATGCAAACAACTTTAAATCAAATCAAAAGATAAGTCATTTATGTGTCTGTTGTGATTTTAGTGTGTGTTATTTTAATTGTACACTATCATTATTCAAAACTATCAAACTTTATAAAACCAAGTATTATTCGATATGCCAGCTTAATAAGTACCGGTATATAGTAATATTAATAATAATAGGGTATTAAAAGAAATGGTGTTACCTAGCAAAACAAATAAAATAGCCTAATTTTTATATGAGTGTGAAGGTAAGGAACTTTAAGGCCTATAGTTACTTTTTAGATTTTTTTAAATCTTGTTGGTAGGCCTACCTGGCGATGTTATTAATTCCATAAGACACAAAAAAACTGTGAGCCACTAAAATATTTTGATTGGTTAACTAAATAATTAATTAATTAAAATGCCTATTTTGGAAATTAACTTACTACTCTCTAAATTTATTATTCCAGTTTGGTTGATTATTTTTTCATTACCTACTAAACACATTAAAGATTATTTTTATTCAATCGGGTCTATAAAAATTAAATATTTTAATTCAGTGATTAAATATAAATAGTCTTAGTGCGGTGTATGGTATCTAGTTAATTTCTGAAGCGGTGAGAAATAATTCTATGTATTCTTTCTCTGTAAGGCCTATTCTTGCAATGTCAATTCTTAATAATAATACATTTTAATAATGTAAAGTAACAAACAAACAATCATAAATTCCAGCCTGCAACATATTTAGAATTAAGCTAATTGAATCTAGAAGGCTTTGCCACACTTTTTGATTTAGGGCTTTCTTGCAATAAAAAAAAACACTGTTAAAGAGCGTTACTAATCATATTAAACTCATTAAAACATTTGACTTACAAATTTATGATTAGCCCCTATTAGTTAATGTATTAGACTTCATTTACTAAGTAACTCACCTATGTATAAGTCATTCACGAGCTAAGTTTACCTGGATTACAGCTCAAAATGTTACTAGAAGTAATACCTAATATATCACTACGGCAACAGCTGATATCTATCACTTTGGATGACTGTAATGGAAACAGATGTTAATATATAGTTAACCACATTAATTTAGGCCAATATTATTTCTATATTTATTTGAGGTCGGATACAAAGTTTATAGTTTTATTCCACTTAAAAAAATATTCACACCACTTTCACAAAAAACTTCTAACGAACATAGCTTCAAAATGGCGACTCATGAATCTAAACCATATGATTGAACATAACAGTAAATGAGTTTTTTACAATGATGCAGACACGCAGTTGATGAAAATATTTTATTCGGCTAAATATTACAAAATACGATAAAATAATCATAAAATCATTTATGTATGTAAAAAAAATGACAAGAATTTTCTCTTTTACAAGTAAATACGATGCCTGTATTAAAAGGTATTGATGTGTGCACTATATTAAACATAATTAATAACATTCCAAAATGAAAAATAAGTACTTTTAATTATGTTTGAAATATTGTTTCGAGGTGGATAAAAAGAAATTATTTTAAAAAATGAAACATTATGAGAAAACTTAAGTTTACATTATTTCAAATGTAATATATAACAGGTAATTAAAGATCTTTACATTTATAACAAAACTGTGATCTTTTACCATTTTTGGCAACCCAAAACCTAAACATATGGTTTTCGAACTGTCATCCAGGTGGAAACCTATCGTGAACGGATTTTACATACCTATAATATATATATATAGGGCTCAAATGCATGTAAGATGACTTTAAGCCTTAGTTTTTTCCTATTTCTGTACAACTCAAAATTACGTTAATTTGTTACTACTCGAACAAACCAATTTTTTAATACCAAAATCCAACTTACAAGAATCTCTGATGGTGAATTTGAAACACTAATCATTTCCATACCTTATAGACTACAAAACAGTTAAATATGCAGAAAAACTCTGGTCTTCGAGCATTGTGAAGAGATAGTCTAGTTTCAGTGTTTTATCATCCAGGGACACTAGAGGTGTACATTACTTATCTCACATTACGATAAATCACATTCTATTTGTAGAAATCAGTCTTTACTTCTGCATTATAGAGTGATGTTATTCCACGATAACACCAACAGTTATCACATTGCAAAATGGCCCGGTTACTAGAATGGCAGAGCTCAGGTTAATATTACCATTCAATGTAATTTCCTTGTGTGTGTGTTTTCACATCCTCCAAAATCCTTTAAATGACCTGAAAAGCAGAAACTTGATAGGCTTATAGTATGGACCATAGGACAACCTAATGAAATTGATTGATATTTTATTCAATAAAAATTTAACCAAGTCAGTTTGCTCCCATTTTATCCATTCTTACGTAGTAACTTGACAGAAAGATACTTTTTGTACTAATAAAGCCTAACCTTCTATACACCTATTAATTGAAGGTTAGGTTGGTTAGTATCATAATCAACCCCTCGTTGACAGGCATAAAGACCAGCTACCAATAACACAAACAGCTCATGGGCTGTAGCCACAAGACAAGCCCGGCTTGTCAGGACTACACTAGTATTTGTATTTAACACCGCTTCTCGCTACTCATTTGGGTGATACTTTTAAGTACTAGTTACGCTAATGCTTTAGGAATTGGGAAGGTTGAATTTAGAGGAAGTGAACCTGCATTTGTGTGGAGGAAGAGCGGAAACCCGTTAAGGAAAAACCACTCCCAGAACACCCAACCGAGATTCGAACTTCACTCTACCCGTCCTCAGCCGTCTAGCTCAACGCGAAACTAGCACACATTAGCTTACTACACCACCGAAGAGGGTGACTGCACTACTAACTTTAAATCTAGAACAGACACATCCACTCCCTGCTTGTCAATTAATCAATTTGAAAGGGTAAAACCACATTTCACCAATGATAAATGTGTCAATTCTGCAGCTAATTGAACCCGGTGCCCTTAGCTAAGTAGGCAGACACGCTACCAACAGAGCTAAGGCATCAGACAGTAAACTGTTGTAACCTTTCTTTCAGTATCTCATCTTACCTGCTTCATTGGCCTCATAATTTAAGCATAATTTTACTGTAAAAAGTTTTATACAGTTTATTCATAAATTTGTTCAAAAATAAAGACAAAAGTAAGCATAAACACAATATTTTAAACAACAATTTTTAATTGTAATTCTGGAGCAGATATATAACACGCTTGTTGTGTTGAGCTCGACTGCTGAGGACAGGGAGATCGAGGTTCGAATCTCGGTCTGGTGAACTGGGGGTGGTTTTTCCTAAAATGGTTTTCCACTCTCCCTCCACGCAAATGCGGGTTCACTTTCTCTAATTTAACCTTCCAAATTCCTAATCCATTAGAGTAATTAGTACTTGAAGAGTATAACCTGAACGGGTAGTAAGACGCGGTGCAAAATATATATTATGGAGCAGATATATTATAAATCCCAAAATTTTTCAGTGAGAGGGATGTGTCTTTATGGCTTGGCACAACTTTTTGATGAAAAACCACTCTCACAGAGAGATGTTGTTGAGAAAGGCATAATAAACTGCTAATATAGAAGGTACCAAGAAGAGGGTTGAAATTTTTCAAAAATTTGTCTTCAGCCCAGAACAAATAGGGATAAATAGGGGTGGAAATAACCAGGTAAACTGCCAACAGTCCCCTGTTATTTTGTCAACTTTCCCTTGAGAGCTGCTTGTGTAGGCCTACTCCCTAAAAGATGCCCATGTACCCCTGTGGATACGCGTACCCCAGTTTGAGAACCGTTACTCTAACACATTAGTGTAATTAGTACATAGGTGTACAACTTGAATGGGTAGTAAGAATAATAGAATGTGCTAAGGAAAAAACTATCAAACTTAATGTTCCAAGTAGGGATATGGTATCGAAAGAAAAGTATAGATACTGTACACTGTACTCATTAAAAGTATCAGAAGAAGAATATCGATATCATACTAGTATTGAAAGAAAAGTATCGATAACAGTAAGTATCATTATCAAAATTTTAATCCGAAAATAAGTTTTTTATCTAGTAGTAATAATAATAATAATTTCAACTTTTGCATCTTAAAAATTGTATATTACATTTATTTAAACACTGTAAATTATAATTAGGTCTTTCACGTCTATGTTGTGTGTTGGAACTTGGAAGGTATGATAGATAGTATTTTATGATACATTATAGGCCTAAAAGGTTTACCCATTCCAGCTTTCAAAATGTCTTATGAAAAGGTAACTGATGAAAAGTAATTTAACAGCTAATTATGATTAGTAATATATTTTTTCGATTTATCTTTCTATCCTTCTTTAACCATTAAATTTGGTAAAAGAACAACTATGAATTATGATGAGCTAAAAGAGATTGATTACTAGAGTTGCTTCTGGCTTGTCACGCAGAAAATGAGCAGGATCGAGAAATAGTGTCATTTGTTCTTCCTCCGCAGTTCATCCTAGTACTATTTAATCCCAGCATGAGTGAAAATAACAAAAAAAAGATGTTTTTTTCGACACCTATCCAGCACTGGAGTGTGAGTAATAATATCAGTAAAAGTATTGAATAAAAAAATGCTTGTATCAAAGGAAAATATCGATATTAGTAAAGTATTGATACTTTTTTCACATCCTTACTTCCAAGCCAATAAATATACTTAAATTCATTAGTCAAGATGTTTACCATCCGGGAAAAACAGGATTTTGAAGTGATCGGCATAAGTCGGGAATTTGGTAAATTACAATAAAAATCTGGGAAAATGTTGTTTACTCAAAATTTGATTTTATATAATAATCATTAAATCAGTAAATAATAATGTTATTTAAACTGTGATTTTTTTGGTAGCTGTGTAATTATTTTATAATTTCTACTGAATAATGTTCATACAAATGTTTATTTGAATTTTAAAACTTATTATTTATATAAAAGAATAATAGAAAAATTATAGGGGGGGGGGTTTAGAAGGATGTTACATACTTTTTAGTCGGGAATTTTAGGAAACGATCAAGGTAACAATCGGTAATTTTATTGGTCAAGTTGAGTAGACACCATGTTAGTCTATATTATTTTATATGTGTTTGAGAAAATGGATATCGAAGAGGAGGGAACAGTCTACTAGTACATTCGTACCAAGCAAGGCTGGCTCACTCTACAAGCTGCTTCCTGTCAGAAAACTTTCCACGAGGCTCTGTCCTATTAACATTTTCTGTTTATCTCTTTGAGTCATTAAAAACATTTAAATTATAAACAATTTGGGAAAATGTCGGACCACAGAGCTAGCCATTCAAAAAGACAATTCCTGATTGATTTTTACAAGCATCAACACATTACAAGCTCTATCTCGTCATTAATTCCTCAAGTACCAATTTAGTGCTAGCTCATATATTCTCTTGCCCATGGTCATAATTTGACACACAGCCAACTAATTTAAATTTTGTCTTATCTTATATACTTAAGGATGCCACCTACCCGAAGGGGAATATCCTCAAAGTTCTGTATTTATTATGGTAATGGCAGCTCTGAAGTTTTGATACCACTAAAACAATACACTACTAAATTATTTTACAATATTCTATTGCAACCCTTTTAAAAATTGACTTTATTTGTTTCAAGCAGGCTATATCTATGGTATTTTTCTAACCATTTACTTTGATCTTAGAACTAAAATATAATTCATCTGAAAGGTTTTTGAAAATGAGTTAATTTAACCTTTAAATTAATTTTTTAAGTTATAAAATTTAACATGTGATTATTTTTTATTTATTTTTTAATCATAAACCGTGTTTTGAAATAACAAACCCTTATTAAATAACAATGAGTTTCTTGCCATTTGCGACAAGTCTCAGCGCTCCGGCAGTCGGCCTATTTAATACATTTCTGCCCATCCACATCATATGATTCACATACGCTGTTCCTATCTTCCTCCAGTGCATCTAGAATTTCACAGTTCATATTCACTCCCTTCATCGCTTAACACTTCACTCGTCACTGAAAGTTTAATTGGGCAGTGTAGTGGCACAGGTGTAAATATTTGGCCATATCACTGCAATTATTTGTCAACAATTACATTTGCGATATGAGTTATGTAATGCTATACAGTCTGTTTTTCTTTTTTTCAGCTATGATAATGATAAGGATCGGACGAAAGATAGGTATGTCCGTTTCAATAATTTGTATTAATAGCTAATAGTGTATAACTGGGAAAGAAAAGAATACCAAAGAGAATGTTGGAGATGTATGTAGGAAAAATACCACAAGGGAGACCAATCAAAAGATAAGAGGAGTAGATATAGCAAGTGAGAGTAAAAGATTGGAATCAAATAAAGGAGGAAGGAAACTAAACTTACCTGACCACAGGCTGGAAACATTTAATGATGACCCAGAAGAAAAGTGACACAAATCAAAAACCACCATCTTTCAGGAAATGCAAATTAAACTTTCTAATATAACTGTTATATTGCAATGGTCACTATTAGGAATTTAAAATAAAAACTAAAAAACCACAGCTTCACAATCAAATAAGTATGTGTTACTAAAAAGTAAAAAAAAAATCATCATACGCCTAACATTCCTACCCCAATTTTGATTTGTGTCACTTTTCTTGCAAATATATTTGACAACCATCAATACACCCTCATTTTTTTAAATATAAAATTGAACATTGAAAATGAACCAATTTTAAGGATCTTTCTTTCAAGATACAATTATACTGTTCTTGTTCGTAATAAGCTTTGTATAACAATGTCCCTGGGAATTCCTTCATTATTTTAATAACTTTGATATCAAAAACTTTCACAGTTTCTCCATTTCAGTTTTTTTTTAAAGAGTTGAACCGCAAATCAACCGCCAGCTGTTTTAAATCATAGATGTCTTCATGACAAATTTCATCAACTTTATATGGCTGGCCAGTTTTTTTAGCACTCCTTATTAGCCTGACATATTGATCGGAAAGGTATACTGGACCCAATCTTTTTGATAATTTAATCTGACGTTTTATTACAGAATGGGCGCTATCCCCCTAATTCTGGTTGTGTCCGTAAATTAAAAACGTATGTGTTATGCTCTCTAAGTCTTCATATTTCAAAACACCATGCAAGTAAGCTGCAATCATAAATCGATTTTTCTGCTGTCCTGCACTCTCTATAAGATGGACACATCTCAAAATATCACCCTAATAAAAAATAATATTGCAAAAAATGGTCTTACATTTTCAAGAAAAATAACAAAATCCTAAATAGGTCACTGTTCTGCCAAACACTTTAAATAATTCCGAAGCACTTACCAAAATATGACGCTTTTACTGACAATGCACGATCATTCCTGGTCAAACCTCAGAACACAAGTAACATGTGTCACTGATCTAGAATCGGTTGCCGGTATTCCCTTCAAAAGAAAAGTGACTCAAGTGCCATCTAACCACGCTTTTATGAATGAACAACCTTACACTTTTCTTGGAGAAAATATAGTTCTCTTACGATAATTTTAACAGCATAACTCAAAAATACAAATTTTTGAGTTGTGTTACTTTTCTTCCGGGCAAGCGATTTAATGTATAAGTGGCATTTAATTGAAAATGTACTTTAAAGTGGGTTTTTTCTGGGCGGGCCATTTTATTATTATTATGTATATTAATTGTTGGAAACATAATTATATTTTTGGATGATTTTGTTTTGTATATTTATCTATTCATTAATGGGTGTTCTGTCTTATGACAGGTCCATTCCGTTTGTCAATGAACTTAAGACTGCCAATGCACCCTGTCCTTTACCTCCTACTTCAACTCCCATAATTTTCTTATATCCTTCAAATCATCCAATATTTGAATCTTCTTTCTTTTTAAGCTCCTTTTTTCCTCAACCATTCCTTCTATGATGTTGTGTAGAAGACAGTTCCTCCTAAGAAAATGTGGATATATATATATATGGCCTAGTATTTTTTTAAACTCTTAAGGCAGGGAAGTGTGTGTTTATAATACTTTGATCAAATTATTCAAACAACACTAACTACACACACACACACACACACACACACACACACTTTAAAACCCTTAGTTGAACGTGATATCTCTTATAATGGGGAAACTATAATTATTTGTCTAATCAAGCTGTAGAAGCAAAACAATTTCATAACTATGCTCAACATTTTCATTGTTTGATATAGGCCGATTTCTTGTTTTTAGCTTCTGTTTAGTGATTTAAAAAAAACCATCGAAGGATTAAACGAATTAAACTATTATATGTATAGAAAATATACACTTTATTTTGCTATTAGTGGTGCTTTCATTTATAATAGCATATGTATGTTCATTTATCTATTTACCTATGATTGGTTGATTGTGTAGACGTTCGAAGGAAGTTAAAATTGGTCCAACCTATACTACAGAGTTTTACAGTGTACGAACTTAAAATACATTTGTTCACAGCCATCTCTGTAGATGATGAACTGTAGCTTGGGCTTGGACACCTCTTTTTTATACAATATGTCAAAATTTTGGTTTTATACTGTAGGCTAATGGGATCCTCAAATTGTTAAGAATATTCAAGAAAATATCACATTCGAGAGTGTGTATGTGTGTGTGTGTGTGTATATATATATATATATATATATAGGTATTTTAAATTGGAATTTGATATATAATTCTACTACTGCTTGTTTGTGGTCCATCCCAACATAATGATATGGAAAACATACCAACAACCAGACCCCAGACCATTATTCTAACACTTTGAATTTATTAATATTTTAATGAATGCATTTTAACCAAAAATGTTAATTTTTGAAAATTGAAAAATGACACCTGGACACAGGAATCGAAACCGGGACCTTTGGCTTAGTACGCCACTGCTCTTACCACTGAGCTATCCATTAATTGTCCTGTGCCCAGGGTCATTCTTCATTCATATTTTAATGCAGAGTCATGATGGACGTGCGGAAATCTGCCTTAAAATATGAGTGAAGAATAACCCTGGGCACGAGACGATTCCTGGATAGCTCAGTGGTTATAGCAGTGGCGTACTAAGACAAAGGTCCCGGGTTCGATTCCCGTGTCCAGGTGTCATTTTTCAATTTTCAGAATATAATATCTATTTGGAGAATGCCTTTCTAAAAGCATAAATAATAGCTTCAGGTATTTGATTCTTAAAACAATGTTAATATCAATTACTATTCCTATGTTAAATTATTCTTTTATATTCCTATTTCCTCCTATGTTTATAATTTTTTCCATGATTATAATTCAAAATTTGGGATTCAAAGGTAAAATGAATGGTTATATTCCTAAAATAGTAGATTTGGCCATTCACTACTTATATATATATATAAATAAAAAAAGTAGGTGTTCCTTAAGTAGGCTTTTGGAATTTCATGTATCTTACCCATCTTTGGTTAACATTTTGTTTCATATTTGCATGTGTATTTTTTCCTACCTTAATGTGAGAATGTAGGCGAGAAAATTCTGGTGTCACAGTTTTTATAACAACACTTTTTTTGCCAAAATAAATAAATAAAATATTGCTCCAGTAGCAACGTTAATTTTAATTCTCTTCACATGGTGATGATATCAACAGTCATTGAATATCTGCATTAGATGATAAACTTTTTAAATAAACAGAAACAATATTTTCATTCAATTCCAGGACATCCTTAACAGATATTTAACAACTGTTGATATCACCATGTGTAAGAAATTAAACTAAGGGCCAGTTTCATATTCAAATTTAGTACGCCTCAAGTGCGGCGCTACAGTAAGTACATGACGACACCCACCTAAACTCGAATGGAATGGGCCGTTCTCGCATAGGAAACTGGCCCATTTCATTCTGGTTTAGGTAGGTGTCGTCATATACTTAGTGTAGCGCCGCACTTGAGGCGTACTAAATTTGAATATGGAACTGGCCCTTAATTTTGCTACTGGAGCAATGTGTTATTTATTTTGGACAAAGAAATGTTTTGCTATAAAAACTGCAAAATGGCTGGCCTTTTCTCGTGTACTCTTCCATCTCAACTTATTATGTTTAGTGAATGTGATTTCTCTCTTAAAGGGACAAAGAAGATCGAAAGCTGTCATCCGGGGTTCCTTTGACCAGTTATCCTAAACCTAATCTTCAAGTGAATCCTTTTACAGGATTACCATACACTCCGAGGTAGGTTTTAAGTTATCTTTGCATATCATGTTTATATAGGCTAATTTTGGGGTTATACACGAACTTGATCTTAAAGGGCTTGTTTAATCACACGGATAGTAGGCAACCTATACGAGGCGCGTCCACAAAGTAAGGTCTGATAAATTAAAAAACTAGTAGGGATAGAATTTTTTTTATAAAGGTCTAAAAATACATGCATACTGCCTTCATTTTTTTGCATGGTCTCCATTGACTTCGAAATATATTTTTTATATCTTGACACCAACTTTTTTTTATAGCCCTTTCAAAAAAATTTGCTTCTACAAAACGCTGAGAGGGCAGCAACTGCTTCATGTTCAAAAACAAGTGATAGTCACTTGGAGCCTGAACAGTTTGAGCTGCAGTGTTGGCTCAAGCAAGATAAGAAGAATCCCTGATGTCATCACGCCACGGCTTTTGTTCTGAATTGCATGCATCTGAATCTTTTTAAGATTTCACAATATCCTCCAGCATTAATGGTTCTTCTTTGTTCAAGAAAATTAACAAGCAAGACACCCATCTGGTCCCTAGAAACAGAAGCCATGATTTTTTTGACTGAGCGGTCCTTTTTGAATTTTGTTGCCTTTGGGGATGTTGAATGAAACCAATGTATCCATAGTTGTTTTGTTTCAACATTCGTAAACAAAATCCAAGTCTCATCGTGGGTTACAATTTAAGAAAAAAGTTCATCTCCTTCCTTTTCAAATTTCTGCAAAAACATTTGAGCTGACTCCACACATTTTTGTTTGGTTGCTTCAGTCAACATTTTGGGGACTCGACTGGCGGCGCACAGTTTCCTGTAGTCTAGCTTTTCTGTCATAATTTTGTGTATGATTGACCGTGAAACTTCTGGAAATTCAAAAGACGTAACTGTGAAATGACGATTCTCACTAATTTTCGTGTCCACACTTTCCATTAATTGTGAGCCACCACACTTGGTCGGCCACTGTACTCCTCATCATGAACATTGGTGACCTTATTAAACAGATGGACCAATAAATATTCTCACCTTTCTTTCACTCATGACATCAGGTCCGTTTAAATCACTATCACAGAACATGAGATGAGGATAAAACTGAAGTAAAGGGATCAACAGAAAGCTGATGAATCAATATATGCTACTATTCATGCGTAGCTCCACCTATAAGTCTATTTTGGCGGTCGGTCCCAAATGGGTAGCAGGACGCGGTGCTAAAAAAAATATTTTGGTGGTCATATCTCAACGGACCTTAGTTTGTGGACGCTTCTCATATATAGGTAATACACCTTGAACCAGGTATCTCATTCTAATGTGGTAAAAGCATTCCTCTATAGTTAAACAGGAAAATACAAACAAACCATTTACTATGGTTAAAATATTAGAAAATTTTAAAATAATAAGTCTATTTCAGTATTTAAAATTTATTTCATTGATCCCACATTTGCTTGTTTTCAAGAAAATACATTAATAGAAACAAACTTTATTGTAATTTCTGATTTGAGAGTAGTCATGTTTCTAATATCTTTACTAAGCAACCATAGAGTAATGGTGTGTGTAAGTCTTAGAATTTCCTCACTATCAAGATATATGCCATCTTATTACTTCACCTGGTTTATTTGAAAACATCTTAAAACTTTGCTTATGAAGAACTCTAAAAAGTAATTTTCTTTCACAGTTTTTCAATAAAGCACAATTGAACAAAGTAAAAGTTTTTTAATAATCTGCATGTTTATTTGTTATTTATTTACTTTATAGATTGTAAATTGTCTTATCGTGTTGGTAGCAGCTGTAGCTAATTAGGTAAAACCTTCTTAAATGTCTGCACTGTCTTAAGGATTCACTCTTATAAAATATTGAACTGTTGATGACAGGAAAATTGTAGTTTGAATTCTGGTCGGGTGTATTAAGGGTGATTTTTCCTAAATAGCTCTCCACTCTTCCTGCTCCCTAAAACATTAACATAATTAGTACATAGGGTTATAACCTGAAGCTAGTAAGTCATGGGGCTGAATAAAATAAAGTAAATACTCATTGGAAAGGGATTCTCATGTGTTTCACTTGCAGGTACCAGGAGTTTCTCCGCAAGCGCATTACACTGCCTGTGTGGGAGTACCGCGCCCAGTTCATGAAGTTGTTGGAGGAGAACCAGTGCATTGTCCTGGTGGGAGAGACGGGTTCCGGCAAGACCACACAGATACCGCAGTGGTGAGAGTAGTTTGTCAGCACATAATAGTCGTGGTCGCCATGCTACGCACCTGGAAAACAAAGGGAATTTGGCAGTTTAAAAAAATGGCAACTCTGATAGTACACAAGTACCTTGGACCAAATAAAATTTAAACCGTCTTTACTATTCTAAAAGATTGTCGTCCTAGCTAAATGAGTGATTGTGTTGCTGTAGTTTTTTTTTTTTGTGTAGGGTCGTTCACATAGAAATTTGCTATTTCTATTAAATGTTATTAATAATTAATACCTCTGCTATGTCTTGTAGGAGGATTCTAATATAGAGACCAATATCAGAAGAGTTATGAAAGCTACTTATAAAGGCATTTTATTAAACTGAACCGGCTAGAGACGTGAAACATTTCATGATTATGATTAGTATGAATAAGTGTAAAAACCTCCTTCATTGGGCGCATGGTCTGAGGTGTCATTCTCGTGTTAGACTAAACTCCCATTGACAGGGAAACCAGGGCTCAAACCTTGTTTTGGTGTCCTGAGGGTGGTTTTTACAAAATGGTTTTCCACTCCGCCTCCGCACGAATGTGGGTAAACTCACTCTAAACTCAACCTTCCTCTTCCCTAACTCATAAGTGTAATTAGTACATATGTGGACGACCTGAACCGCTAGTAGGACGTAGAGCTTGTATTTAACTGTTGGTTTGTTTTGTCAGGTGTGTGGAGTACTCCCGTTGTAAGGGAAAGAAAGGTGTGGCTTGCACACAGCCGAGGCGAGTAGCTGCCATGTCGGTAGCTCAGCGTGTGTCGGAAGAGATGGATGTCTGTCTTGGACAAGAAGTCGGTTATAGCATTCGATTCGAGGATTGTTCTTCTGCAAAGACGTTGCTCAAGTATGTCGATTTGTAGATTTTATAAAAATTGTGTCGTTTACTTAAATTGAGAGCTCTCTTAAAGTTTTTTTCTGTCATTTTAATAGTAAAATCTGTCTTGTTCAGTTTACTTAATTCTACTAGGGGTTTCTCAAACTCTCACCAGGATAGTGTGAAAATGATCGAATTTAAACCTCTACTGGGTGTGCGAAACTTTGAAAGCTCTTGACATTGCTTCAAATATCTGTCAGCTTTGACATAATTTTGAAAGCACACTAATTTTTTTCCAACTTTCTTAGGTATTCGATTTTCAATCCACTTTAGGAATATTTTACTTACACCATTCAATTCAGCTTTGCTTCACATTCAAAAAGTGGACTGGCTCCCCTGGAAACCACAGGTGTTTTTAATTGGTTAACCACTACTTATGTTAAACTTGTTTTCTTAGATTAGATATTTGGAGATATTAGGTTAAACAAATATATGTATTCACTATTTGTTTTAGAAATAAAATTTGATCAATCTTTAATCACAACATTGCTGTTTGTTCAGGTACATGACTGATGGTATGTTGCTGCGAGAAGGTATGTCTGACCCCATGTTGGAGAACTACCAGGTGATCTTGTTGGATGAGGCTCACGAGAGGACACTGGCCACCGACATCTTGATGGGCGTGCTCAAGGAGGTGGTGAAACAGCGTCCGGACCTCAAGCTAGTCATCATGTCCGCCACTCTGGATGCAGGAAAATTCCAGGTGGGTTCATTTTATTTCGATGAGTATTTTGTTCAAGAGTAAAGGGGGGTCCAACACACCTACCTCAAGGTTCTACTGGTCTAGTTGAGACATTTCACTATTAAAAAAACTCCTTGGCTTGAGATCACGATGGAGCTATACCGAACCAGTGACCTCTGCTGTTAGTAAGGATAGTGTCAGTTGAAGATATAGGATGCTATGGGGTCATCACGACAAAAACTCCAGCCATAAATCTCAGTTTTCTAAACTGGAACCGCTATCTATTAATTCAAGTAGCTCCTCATTTGTCCGCACAAGGCGTTCAGACCCACTGCTTAACAGAAAAATTCTGGAAGTGCCGAGGATCGAACCCAGGACCTTGATCTAAAATCAGGAACTCTGTCCACTAGATCACAGAGGACTGATGTGCCCCGAAAACTACATAATTATGTGTATTGTGGTGAATTTTCAGCCCTTCAGTTCTCTGGTGGGTGGGCTTCACCCCTTTATCCTCTTTTCAATGTTCAATTTAATGTATACATATTGAAATTGTTTATAATATCCACAACAAATTTTGCTTTTTATGCTTCCAAAAACTTTTAAAAATAGGTGTGTCTGGACTCTTAGTAATAAAAATTTAAACACAAATCCAAAATGGCTTTCAAAATTAAATGGTCAACCCTTTTATAGCTGCCACTACTTCTTTTTACACATGGTTCTAGAATCTAGTCTTTTTTATTTGTAGTATTGTAGTAATTTGAATAAACACTTGTATTAAATGTACGGGGCATTGGAAGTCTTTACTAACTAAAGAAATGGACCTGTTCTCAGACAGAACACCTAATAATAATAATTATGATGCTAAAACAAAACCAATAAATAGACTACCCACTTCTGGCTAATTGTTTCTATTTTGCGGTGTCTTAGCCATATTTATGTGATCATTATACAAGCAATTTATGATAATTAAATTGAGCATGCAGATTTAACGTCACACTTATTTAGTTGGTTGATGATAAGTTAAGAAGTCAAATTCTGATTGAATTACTGGAGGGGGGTTTCTTAAACAGCTTTCTTCATTTACAAACAAACAACGCTACATTCTCTCTAAATTATACATACCCTACGAGTACAATTAAATGCAGAAAGCCTAGATTGGTAGTTATATTTATTGAAAATAATTTAAAAACTAGGATTTGAATGCTTGTAGATTATCAGGGGGTCACAATGGTCTCACGCAAATTAGGGTCAAACCCTTCAAAAGGTTGAAAACTTCGGCATTAGTCATTCACTTTTATTGCCATAAAAATATTCCCATTTTCTACATGTGTCTCATGTCTTAAAACTTCTTTTCAGCAATATTTTGACAATGCTCCTCTTATGAATGTCCCTGGGCGGACCCATCCTGTAGAGATATTCTACACCCCTGAGCCAGAACGAGACTACTTGGAGGCTGCGATTCGAACAGTCATTCAGATCCACATGTGTGAGGAAATTGCTGGGGATGTGCTTCTTTTCCTCACTGGCCAAGAGGTGAGTTAACCCTTGAAGCAGGTGTTTAGGGAGCTTTGTTATCTTCAACTTTGATTCAAAAGTTAATTTCCAGATTAGATCATAGTAGTGAAGCTTTCCCAATATTTAAATATTTTAAGTTAATATACACATTATTGTATGTTAAATTTGTGACATTTTGTGTTGTTAATTTAATCTCAAATTAATATTCATAACAAAAAACTTAAGTAATACGATTCTTTCTTGTGATGGATAGTAACTTAATTTATCATTTTAGGACTATGTTGATCATGTTTGCAATATAATATTTTGTTAATGATATTTTTAAAAAAGATGGCTACTGAACGGTAAAACTGGGAATTATGCTTGAATTTTGTGCATTGAGAAAAAACTTAGGAAAGGTGCTTGAGTTTTGCCGTCGGGAAGTTCAAGGTGAAAACCACTTTAATAACTTCCAAAGGTAATCGATTTTCGAATATTTGCCAGGGGAAGACCAAGAAACATTTAATTTAAAAAAAATCAAGCCAGTACCTCTCTTAATGACCTCCAAGCATATCCAAATTTAATTTCCAATCATTTTCTGGGATTGAGTTCCTAAAATTCTCTTTGACTCGGAGGACTTTTTTTTTTATACAAATATTGTTCCATTGCCACTGGGTGGGACACATTTATATACACACTATTCTTTAAATTGTGTACTCTTTACTTGTGGCTGATCGACCTAATCACCAACAAATAGTTTATCAGTCCAACCCTAAAATTGTCATAAGAATGGTTTTATAATATTTAAAAAATCCCAAATACCGCATTCTACAAAAAAAAATTACATACTAATTTTTCTTTTTTATCATATTTATAAAAAAAATGTAAATTCTTTCTTTCTGTAAAATATGCTTAATGTTTTGGGATTTTTTGTTTGGTAGTACATCAAATAAAATTAATTTAGACTTTCCAAATTTGCAAATAATCAAATATAGATTCAACAAACGATATTCTATATATCGATTCTATCATCTATTAAATAAAATATTTTCATGTACCTTGAAAAAAAATATTCTTGATATTTCAGGCATTTGATAATAAATTTGACAGGTTGTTTGAAAAATGTATTCAAGTCTATGGTATGTTGGTTAATATATTCTTATGCCTCATAATTTTGGTCCTACTATTGTAATAAAAATATTTTCCATGATAACTTCTATAAAGATTTAAAAACACATTCACTCTTTTACTCAGGAAATTGAAGAGGCCTGCAAACGGATCAAGCGCGAGATTGATAATCTGGGTCCTGAAGTTGGTGATTTGAAATGCATTCCTCTCTATTCGACACTACCGCCCAATCTACAGCAACGCATTTTCGAGCCAGCCCCACCTTGCAAGCCAAATGGAGCTGTTGGGCGCAAAGTGGTGGTGTCCACAAACATTGCCGAAACATCGCTTACTATTGATGGTGTGGTGTTTGTGATTGATCCTGGCTTTGCTAAGCAAAAGGTTTGTTTTTAAATATAAGTCTTTGATATTTTTTATTATTTTAACAAAATATTGGAGCTCTATCATATATTGATCGAAGGAAAAACTTTTAAATTTATCAACAAGGGCATACAAGAATACCTAAGTCAATAATTACAAAGAATGTGTTCCTCGAATCGAATCTTTAGGAATATCTGTGATATGTAAAAAAAAAAAAAATTGGATTTTTTTTCTTCTTCTAATGCCTCACATTCCCATTAGTAGATATCCATGGCCAATAAGAACCCTATTGTCAGGGTTGCCATTCACCTGGAAAACCAGGAAAATACAGGGAGTTCTGCAAATTCTAGTAAAAAATACTCGAATATTTGTTAATTTGGGACAGTTAACTTAAAGCTTAAAATAGGTCTTTTTATAGACAAAAAGTGAACTGAAGAAGGCAGAAGGGAGGGCAAGTATTTTTACAGTTTTTATAACCTTACAATTTTTTTGCCAAAATAAATCAAATATTTCTCCATTGTCAACATTGAGCTTAATTTTCCGCACATGCTAATATCAACAGATCTTGAACATCTGCCAAGGGTGTTTTGGAATTTTGTCAAAACTTTTTTTATTTATTTAAAAGGTTTTGACAAAATTCAAGGCAGTCTGTGATGGACGTTCTTAGTTGTCCCAAGTCGAAACTAATTTTTGAAGTTTTGCACAGTCCTATTTAAATAGTTATTTACAATTATTCTGTCTGAAATGGTTCTCTGGTATATTTTGTTGTTTCTATTTCAGGTTTACAATCCGCGTATCCGTGTAGAATCCTTGCTCGTGTCCCCCATCAGTAAAGCGTCAGCCCAACAGAGAGCTGGGCGGGCCGGGCGAACAAAGCCAGGCAAATGTTTCAGACTGTATACAGAGAAAGCGTTCAAAAATGAGATGCAAGACAACACTTACCCCGAGATTCTGCGTTCCAACCTTGGTTCCGTCGTCCTGCAGCTCAAGAAATTGGGAATTGATGATTTGGTTCATTTTGATTTTATGGATCCACCTGGTAATTATATGTCCTCTACTTATTATATTGTTTAACTGATATCTCGATGTTAGGTGAAACCATCATCATGAACTGTTTGCAGCCACTGGCCGCGTCTGTTTGGAACATTCTCCAACGTCTCCTTTCCCCTTAGTACCTCTTCTCCACAATGACCCAGTCCTCTGCTTTCTGCTCCACACTTCAGACACTTGTTCCATGGTCTTCCTCTTGGCCTTTTGCCCTTTGCTTCAATATCCAACATCATCATCTTTGGTATCTTTTCCTGAAAAATAAACTAATAGGTGTAAATTAAGAAAGGCCACTTAGGTAAAGAGGAAAAATGTGGGAAGAAGACAACGCACAAAGGTGATATCTTCTTTCTATCTTCTGTCTACCATAGTAGAAATAGGCACACACACATCTAAGCACAAATTTTAACTCAAATTAGGTAATATTTCGGCATTGTTGCCTTTATCAAACCAAATTTAAAATTCGTGTTTAAATGTGTGTATGAATATTTCAGATATAGAAGGTAGAAGAAAAGATGTCACCTTTTTTGCATTGGATTCTGGTCACATTTTTTGTCTTTCCTCAAGTGGGCTCTCTTTATTAAATTTAAACTTATTTTAGTTTATTTTTCATTTTTCTTTATTTTAATCACTTTTAATTACTATAAAATTGTTTTCTATTATGTTATTTTTCTATTTCTTCTGAGGATCATAATTTTTTCCAACAGTCAAATTCTAAAGTAAAATGAAGATTCGGGTTTGTAACAATAATAGTGGATTCGACTTGACTATAATTAATGGTGGTTATAATAATAGAATTCAATATAAAGAATATTACAATGTGAGGTAGAAAAATATGTTTTCATTAGCACTGAGTCTGAGATCAATTGAGAATTAAGATATGAAAGCTGTTTTTAATATCTTAAGAAGCTATTAATATAGACATTATTAAAATCAATATTTAACAAGATTACAAATGTAATTATCCTGAATTATAATAATCATTTGATGTAATGAATAGTAAAATATGGAATAGAAAATATGTTTAAATGGACTGAGTCTAATATCAATTGAGGATTAAGATATGAATGCAGTCTTAATAACTAAGAAGCTATTGACATTGACAATGTTACACAATTCACAATATGACAAAATTAATAAAAATGATATTACAAGTGATGTAAAAGAAACAATTTGAATGTAGAGTAGATAAGTAATTTAATAGATATTAATTATTAATCTTAGATATAATATTAGCGTTAGATTGCTGTCCTTCACAAATTCTAAAAAATCTTAACATATTAAATATGCGAGTCATTTCACATATAATATAAAAGTAAACATGTTAAAATACATGTACCATAAACACATGAGTCAAATTAAAGTTAAATACATATTTTGATGAAAATTGATAAGCTATAAGTTAAAGTAGAACAGTTTTCAAATGGGACTATAATTGTAAAATTTATATATCCACCATTGTGGCAGCATGAGTTTCCTATGAAAATCATATTGTTTGTTTTTTGATCTTATTCATCACACCTTGTTCTTCCCCCCTCCCTTTTTTTCTATCTCTCAGCTCCAGAAACGCTGATGCGAGCCTTGGAACTGTTGAACTACTTGGCGGCGCTGGATGATGACGGTAACTTGACAGACCTGGGTGCCGTCATGGCGGAGTTCCCTTTGGACCCCCAACTTGCCAAGATGCTGATTGCCAGCTGCAATCACAACTGCTCGAATGAGATCCTGTCCATCACAGCCATGCTGTCAGGTAACACCTAGTGTTAGGGCACTGCAGAGTTGTCGAATAACCCGCGCCCTCCACCTTCTCTCTTTCTAGGCGAATTCTGTACCATGACTTGGAAAACAAGGAAATGTCATGGAAAAGTCAGGAAATTTCTATAATTTTCTACATATTAACTATAAAAAAACATAACTTTTATCCACAATAGTCAAAATAACATATTTTCTACCAGTTATTACATCTTCAATAAATTTTAGCACGATTATCCCTGTATATTGTGCATACTAATCTCAACTCTCAAAGTCAACATGTGAGTTTATTTTTTGTATTTTCACCCCTCTCCTGCGCTACTTTAACCAAAGTTAAGTCATAGTTATGTACATGCACGAGGAATCAGTTACGTTATAGGATAGGAAGAAGAACTTAAAAACGAATGTGTCTCCCAACAATTTTAAACTGTATAGGTGTAAGGTGAACTTTTTAATATCTCGTTATGATCTCACTCAAATCTAACAAGATCACACCTTCCAATGGCCCGTTGATTTAGGATGATATCCTTTAACCCTTCATAGACTGACACAATTTCAGATTGTGCATGTGACATCTAGTTGCAATCTCAATAAAATAAGGTTTGTATCTATTTATATAGTGGCTGGAAAAGTTTGTAATAAGCTCTGGAAAACCTGGAAAAGTTGAGGAATTTTAAAATATGGTTTGGCTGGACAGCCTGTGGGATTTCTGTGAAAGTCAATTCTATCCTGTTTCCATGGGTTACATAGCTAGTTTGTTGCTAAATAGCTTTTCAGAAAGAAGAAGAAAAAATCCACTTTCAGGCGACCCTCATATTTCAATAACGCGACAGTCTTGAGCAAGATAATATTTATAAGAAGTCACCCACATTTGTCTCAAGTAAGAATGGGAAACCATTGAATAAAATCCAACCTGCTTCAGTGGCCTCATGGTTTAAGGTATTGCTATCCCAATAGATTGGCTGCCAATGACGAGGACATCGACATTTTAATCCCAGGCGGATGTACTGAGGGTGGTTACTCCTCAAGTGTTTTCTCTCTCCTTCCACGCAAATGTTTGTACACTTCCTCTAGGTTTAACCTTTCTCATCCTTGACACAATACCATAATTAGTATATTGCCATATAACCCAAACTGGCAGTAAGACACTGTATTTAACAATACCACCTCAGTATTTAAACTCAGATCTGCCTCACTGTTATTTATACATTTTCAAATTAACAACAAAAATGCTATATAATAAGTTAATAAAACAATGTTGTTTTTCCTACTAAATTCAAAATAGAATGACAGTTTTTCTAAAATTTAATCCCCCCTACCCGTAAGAAAGTGTTATTGGAATTGAATGAAATCGAGGAAATCTTGAAAGGACAACAGATAAACACATGATCTGGTTTCTGAATACAAGATTAAATTATTATAACTAGTAACATTTTACAATTATAATGTAGCCTCTGGTTTTAAAACTAAATATTCTGATTGCTTTTATAATTTATTAAATCTGTATTTTTAATCTCTAAATGTGTGAATCTATTTTGTATTTTGATTATTTAATAATTGCCTAAGCTTTTTATACATATATAAAACTAATTTTTTGTGCTATTCGTAGATCTGATAACACATTAATGCTATTTTAAACTTTGCAGGGAATGGTTTGATTTTAATGTAACAATGATAATTATGACTGGTATTTACTCTTGCTTGTTAATCTCATATAATATTTTATTGCAGTTTCTACCAAATTATTTTAGTACAATTTTTGATCTAAGTATATAGCAACTCTTATTTTTTTAAATTATTGATCTGTAAATTCCATCTATTAGTCGTTGGTCAACATTGCTGCCATGTAGTATGTTTTTAGTATTATGTGGATGGTATAGCATCAGCAAGTTAGAATCTTTGATAAGGTATCGACATGGTGGTATCAGTATACTATCTCAATTATTTCTTCCCCGGTTTTTTTCCCCGGCTGATTCAATCGCTTTGGATGCATGCAACCCCGGTCTTTTTTTCTTTTTTTTTTTCTCCTGAAGGGGGGGAAAGGGGAGTACCTCAAGTTGTGAGAGCATACGATGTGAAGTCTCCAGTCTCCGTGAAAGATTCTAACTTGTTGTAGCTCCCTAGGTTGACTAAACAGATCCCACTCGCTGTGTGTGTGAGAGACGCTACTAAATTGGTTGGATGCGGGCTCCCCCCTCTCCTCCACTATTTAGTCCCACAGTGCTTCGTGCGGCCGAACGAGGCCAAGAAGGCGGCGGACGACGCCAAGATGAGATTTGCCCACATCGACGGTGACCACCTCACCTTGCTCAACGTGTACCATGCCTTCAAACAAAGTGAGTATATCTTTTAACTCAAATTGTTGACTTGACCCTCTGTGTAGTTGTACAGAGCCCCTTGTTTGACTGTTTCGTTTAAAAATGATTGTAAATTAAATTAGGTCACGCTACACTTGTAGAGGTTCACTGACCTGAAAAACCTAAAACACATAATCATCATCAACTGTTTCAAACCTGTGGCTGGGTCAGTTTAGTAAAATGCCTATTTCTCCCTCTGTCCTTCCATAATTCTACCTCCCTTACAGGTGACCTGGCGGTCTAGGGGTAAGGTGTCAGACTTCTATGCTGGCGGCCGGGGTTCAATCCCCGGTCCCGGCATAGATTTATCTGATTACCAAACCCTTCCTTCACCTCTAACAAGACATCTTGTGAATGTGGGGAATGCCAGGCTTCCACCGTGGTTCGGATTCCACGTTAAACTGTAGGTCCTCCATTTCATCTCACAATCATCCTACCATTACACATTAGCGTAAGTGCGTATAACCCGAACGGGTAGTAAGACCCGGTGATAATAATAATACCTCCCTTACATTATATTGGGGTGTGTAAAGCTTCAAAAACTTAAAATTCCCTCAGAATTACTGTTCGCTTCGAATTGAATTTTAGGATTCGACAATTACCAAGCTTCACCCAAAAATAAAAAATTATCAAACCACACTTTTTTTTCTCCCTCTGCTGTTATTTCCACCACAAATTAGAAATGAAATGAATTGATTGCATTAAATTTTGTGATACTAACTTAATTTATCATTTTAAACAAAATATATTATGTTGCACACCTCTACTATATATGTAAGTTTTCTTTAATTTTAAAGGAAAGTTTATTTTAATATTTCCCGCAAATCAAATGTAGGTCATTTTTCAAATGTTTCTACCAGTATTTACAGGCAATGTTCATAACTTTTTTTTTTAAGATATAATATTTAGGTTTCTATTGGGCATTCAAGTTTTAGTATTAGCTGAATTGTTAAAGTATGAAAAACAAAAACTACCAAAACACATCTGCAGAATATATGTTAAAGAGCATGTTAGTGTATCTATGAAACAAATAGCACGATTATTTAAGAAATCCACATTCTCTCTACAAATGAATTAGATTGGTTTCGAGATATTTTCCAATATGCTCACTTTCAAGTAAACTTTCTCCACCCTAGCATACAGAAAGGTTTGTTTCCTTGATGTCAACATCATGGTTACTTATTTTAAAGCCTGATGATAACCACCGTCATCCTGCAGTCCCAGATTGACATATTCATCCTTCAGTTCACACACAGGCCGACTGCAGGTGTTTGCTCGAAGTTCCTTGAATCTGTGACAAAACTGTTTGTGTGTGTTCGGTATATATGAAGTTAGGTTTCAACCTTCAACACTAAACTTTCAATAAAGTGAAAAATTAGTTTGAGGGCCACAGATCAAAATTAGCAATTTGGCTGGTAGCTAGCCTTATTTTATTTCTAGCTTTATTGGTATGTATCACCAATTACATGGAGTCCTTTCGAACTCACTTTAATGGGCACTATTATGCGAGTCTTTTGCATCCTACTACTTAGGACAATTAAGTCAATTTTTTGCGACATAAAGGCAATGCCTAATAACTATATGGTCTTTGACCCTTTTCTTTCCTCTACTCTCATCCTTGCTTAGTATATGTTTCATTTTAGTCGGTGTAAGTTGGAGAGATTAGTTCAACATAATTACACGATTGTGGTTAGTGGGTTGCACCTTCCAGTAGGATGAGCCTAAGTCCCACCCTCCTCAAGTACCACCATTGTTGAAAAGATCTTAACTTTCTACATCATACCTTCCTCCCCTTCCTGGTTCTGTGAGGTCATCAACCCCTAGATGACATCATCAGAATGTTACAATCCTGTCCATTGGAGAATCCCCGAGAGAAATAGTTTGGTAAGAAGTGTGTGTTCCGATTTATTTTACCTTGTTCGATATATAGTTATTTGGTTTGATTCAACATGTTTGAATTTTGAATTTTAACCCAAATTGGTTTGAATCCCATGGAGGATGTTGCGTGTGGGTGTTAGTTCGCGAGGAGCTGTGCCCATGTTGTTAGTGTTGGTTCCATTTAATTGAGAGAGTATTGTTTATTATTTCGGCAGGAATTACTATTTTTCATTAGTTGAGGTCTTAGTCAAGTATTTATGCAACTGTACTGGAATGTTTGAGTCAATAGAATTGCCACATTATTTTAGACTCAGAGGACCCACAGTGGTGCTACGACAACTTCGTTAACTACCGGTCGCTCAAGTCTGGCGACAATGTCAGACAGCAGCTGTCTCGCATCATGGACCGCTTCAACCTAAAGAGGACATCAACAGACTTCACATCCAAAGATTACTATATTAACATCAGAAAAGCTCTCGTCACTGGCTTCTTTATGCAGGTATGCCAAAGGTTGGGTTTGCCATATGAGGTCATACATTTTTATTTAAAATAGGTTGAATCCACTTTTTCTCGTGGACAATGGATGCAAATATTTATATCGCTTTAAGGAAAACCTCTTTACACTTTTTTGAGGTAGTTTATGATAAATATATATATATATATATATATATATCTATATCTATAAAAAATTACAAACTACCTCTAAAAAGAGAAAAGAGGTTTTCGTTAGAGAGATATAAACACACACACACCCTGATGAGTTTCGATGGAATGAAACCTATGTCAGGGGATTAGGTGGTATAGATTAATTTCCTTCAAGAGGCAGCCATTATATCTTTGTCCAGTGGCAGCAATGTAAAGTGTGTTCTCCTTTTCATTGTAAAAGCCATATTGTGTTTGTT
Source organism: Timema shepardi (assembly GCA_902151425.1). Taxonomy (NCBI): domain Eukaryota; kingdom Metazoa; phylum Arthropoda; class Insecta; order Phasmatodea; family Timematidae; genus Timema; species Timema shepardi. The sequence goes on along the minus strand of CABFVX010003878.1, from coordinate 25,397 downwards.
CCCTTTTATATGTTTTCTATCCACCTTTCCCGTACCTTCTTCCAGGGGTGGTGGAATGGGGGGGGGGGAGTAATAGGGGGCAGTGCAACCCCCTTGATGGAAGCGGTTTTCCCCTTGCCCATTTATGACATGTGCTCTAAAGAACCCAGTGTGACCTATACAAATTATGGAAAAATTGAAAACATATTTTATATTTCAATTGTTTTTGTACCAAAGCTAAGACAATTGAATGAAGCCATAGCTGAATCATTGCCGTTTAAATTACATGTTGACTTCTACTTGGCGCATTCACCTAGCAGTTGTTTACAGACCTCGCTGAGTTTGGTACCATTTTATTAGGTGTTATTGTGTGTTGGTTAACTTGGTTTTTAACATAAAGCGAACGGCAAACTGCGAAATATATTTTTGAGAAGAGCTTCTGCTTGAGGTTTTATAATTTTTACCATAGAGATATATTATGCTTGATTGAATTTACACTGACCTGTAAAGTCTTATCAGATTTTATTTGCGTGTATGTTTGATCATGTATGTCCACCTATCCTATTCTGTCACTTGCTAGATGGGTTAATGTTCTTGAGACTGATTCGATTTATCTGATGTTAGACATTAAAGATCTTTGTCCTCACTGGAATGTGCGCACAAGGTCATGCCACCACTGCGCTGCGCTGGCTGACTGCGAAATTACAGCCTACCATGCAAGTCCCATTGTGCAAGGCTAACAAAAAAACATAAAAGCCACATTGGCTTGGTCGATCGCTTCAAATAATGTATTGTATATTCAACCACATAACTTTCTGTCAGGCCTTTTTTTTTAATAATTGTTACATTTATTAGCCCATGGGCTATTAATGGCCTAATCTAATGGGATAAGGATGAGGAAGGCAGTTAGGAGGACGTGAACCTGCATTTGCGAGGAGGTGGTGGAGTGAAGATGAAAAAATCACAATGATAAATAACTGATGTAAAATCACCCTCAGTTCATGATTCAGATTCAAACCTCGACCTCTCCGTCAACGGTTACCAAAGGATTGTGAGCCAACGACTCTACCCCTAGACCATAGATGTGGGTGATTAAATACTTAGGCCAAAATGCTAGAATGGTTCTTATCATGCCCTAATAAAGCTATGCGCCTAGGACTTGTGGAGTGTTATTGGGGGGGGAATATTTGGAAACTTTTTGCCTTTCACTCAACCTTCCCCCCTTGCCCTCTCGGCTCTAAAATGTTCCGCCGCCTCTGCTTCCAATATATATTACAAACTGCCCCAAAAAATTGAAAAGAGGTTTTTCTTAAAGACATCTATTGAAATAATTGAATTTTAAGTTTTGATGATAACTTAATTTATCAGAATAATTGTTTATTGTGCAATAAAATAGTAATCTTAGTTTATAAAGCAATATAAATAATCATAGTAAAATATGTTTCCAAGAATAAAACCAAAACATATTTAAACTTTGATTTGACTTTGACAATATTTTATATATTTAATTAAAATTAAAATAAACAATGAACTTGGCACGCCCCTAAAAAGCACCCCTATTCTCAATTAAATAATTATTTCTAATAATATTGTTATGTTAAGTTATTTTGTTTTTACAGGATTTCGATATGCCAAGAACAAGACTTGTATTCAAGCTGTTGAATGGTTTTTGTTTAGGTGGCGCATCTGGAAAGAACTGGTCATTATCTGACCATAAAGGACAACCAAGTAGTACAACTCCACCCTTCCACATGTTTGGATCACAAACCAGAGTGGGTCATCTACAATGAATTTGTACTCACCACCAAGAACTACATTCGCACAGTCACCGATATCAAACGTACGTTTGGTTCTTTTAGTCATGGTCCCTTGAATCCTTAGGGATTTTTGATACTTGAGAGGTTTCAGTATAATTTCAAATTTAAGATAAATTTGTTTTAAAGTTCTAATACTATTTAATCATCATCATCATCATCATCATCATCATCATCATCATATGCCTCCATTTTTCTCCTCTCACTTGAATACTTTGTATTATCTGCTGCTCCCCATCTCTTTCTTGGCCTCCCTTGTGATCTTTTTCCTACGCTCTTCATTTCCAACAATTTCTTCGGCATCCTCTTTTTTTCCATCCTCATTACATGCCTAACTATCTCATGCTTGCTTCCTTTACTATCTCATGTAATCCCTGTACTCAGATAACTTCATTCCTGATCTTGTTTATCCTCGTCATAGCTTACATGCTCCTCACAAACTTCATTCCCATGGCCTCCACTTTCCTAGTCAGTTTTACATTCAATGTCAATGTGTCTGCTGTATATGTGTCAATGGGTACAAAGGACGCCCTGTACAGTACTTCCCTTCTCCATAGCAGTTCTCTTACACACCTATAGAACAACTCTAACTGCTGTTCTCTTCTCATTAAATTCTCTTTGCCTTTCTCCTCAATCACACTTCCAAGATATTTTACGTTCTGTACTTTTCTCAGCTCTACTCCACCCATCATTATAACTTTATTAGGCCTTACCCTCTACTGCTTATTGGTTGCTCAAAATCATTTATATTTAGAAGATTAATTCAACAAACCGACCCCAGACCAGTAGTTTAACACTTAACTGCATGTATAAATGACATAACGAATGGAGTAAAAGTAAGAATGTTGGGTTATTGCTTTTTTTATTTTCTATTTTTATATTTATTTTTCCTCTTTTAAATATGTATTCAATTATATCGTTTTAACCAACTTCAGTATCCGAATGAGCTGTCATTCACATGCTAAAAGACTGGCCTGCTGAGGACTGGCAGATCGAGGTTTGAATCCCAGTTAGGTCTACCAATGTTGGTTTTTCCTAAAGGGTTTCCCACTCTTCTTCAACGCAACTGTGGGTAGATCACCTCTATATAGCTTCCTTCCTCATCCCTACCCCAAAAGAGTAACAATCATATTATCACAGGTAGTAAGACGCAGCGATTAAAAAATTTTTCTTGTCAATTGTGTATGATTAATCTGAATTTTAGATAATTTTTAATGATTTCTGTTGTCTCTCCAATTTTTCGGATACTAAAGGAAATGAAGATTTAAGCGTTCCATTTCTAATTTTTATCTCCGCCAACTGTTTTGCATCTAGTACACCTTCATACAAGTCATTCATATTTTGAAATGGCTGTGTGTTCTAGCCGAGTGGTTGCTGAAGCTGTCTCCGCAGTACTATGACTTAATCAACTTTCCGCAGTGTGAAGCTAAGAGGCAGCTAGAGCTATTGCAGGCAAAGATGGAGACAAGACAGTACCAAGAAGGGTTTTGATTTACAGACTGTGTCAACGTTTACATTCATACAATTGCACGTCATTTGTGCATGAAGCAATTTAATGACATACAGTTCACTCATCGCTTAGCAAGTGCTCATGTTGTAGGTTGATCTCTTGTTTCAGCGTCATCATTCAGGCTTGGGCCCCCNTTAAACTCATTGAGCGGATTAGCTGCCAAAAACAAGTTCTACTCTGCACGGTTCATTTGTTTGTAGAGCTCATTTTGTGCTTTTAGGTTAAAGAGTTCAAAACAATTCCTTATTTGACAGTCTTCTCTGTAAATTCTGAAAATGTTGGCTCATTTTGTTAGTCGTGTGCGAGCATAAATTGTTTACTTTGATTAGAATTTGAATGAAAACATTTGAGTTTTACTCATTTTCGAATAATGCAGACCTTGTATTTCAAATATAATTACTGTAATAAGCAAACACTAAGGGTGTGCCGAGTTCATTTTTTAAATTTTAAGCGAACTCGAATAAATATATGAAATGTTTTCAAAGTCAAATTGGAGTTGGAAACGTTTTTACCAATAGTTTTATACTTGAAAAAATACTATAGTTTGGTAATTTATACAATGTTACTAAAATCACTTAAAAAATTTTTTTGCGCTATTGTTTGTAATATTTAATTGTAATCTAATCAAGAAATAACACAACATACTAATCAATTCAGATTTTTTTCCCATATCAATATTAATTTGTAATGCACATAACAGCTTAGAGTGGCAATAATTGTTTATATATATACATATATATTAAGTTCATACTTATTATAGGCTAAACAAATGTTTTAAAAAGGCTGTTTTGAGGAAAAAGTGTGGCTTATTTTTCGGTCAGTATGGTGATAAATAATAAAATTAATACACATTTACTTTACCTCACAGGAATTTACTAAAAATATATTAACATGTTTTAGGCACATTGTGCGATTTGAAACGGCACAAAACCTTTTCAATTTTCTTCTAGTTTGTTTGAGTTTTCGAATAAACTAATATAAAATTCAAATTAATATTATTAAATCTCCGCTGACCCCTAGCAAATATTTTGCATGATATTCGATAGCAAAATTATTAAGTTCAATTAACCCAGATTCTGAAAGATTTCCTAATATCTTGGCAATGAATAATAATGTAAATGTAATATTTTTAAAGCACTAAATAAACTAAATTTAATTTTACTTAGTGGAATGATAAATTACCTTCAAAATTCAAATTTGTTTAAAAAACACGGTTAAAATAAATGGCAAGAAAAGTTGTTTTCCATATTAACTAATAAAGCATGACCTTTAACAGTTATTGAAACCCTTTGAGAGGGGGACTTAATTTGTTTGGATTTAATGATTTTTTTAAATTCGCAAATGATATTTGCTTGAATTCGAGATACGATTCAAACTCATAAAACCAACTTCGCAGATGCCTAATAGTGGCCCCTCATTGAGTTTAAAAAATAGCTTGATACCAACTGTTTTTGCCTGTACAGGAGATTTCTTTTCCTTACGTCCAAAAATCTAGATCCTCATCTTACATGAAATGATAAAGAGTGAAAATACTGTAATTAATCAGACGAAATAAAAAGTACTCACATTTTCTATCTTAAAATTGAATAAAAATCATTAAACCCAGAAAATTTTTAATTTGGTTGAAATTACCAAAACTTGGTATTCACACACACCCTTATTTATACATGTTCAAGAATTGGTTGGATTTAGATTTGTTACGTTACAAAGTTGTGATAATAGGGATAAATTATCCTTGCTGTTGATTTGGCTCATAGTCAACACCTTCCTATACAACTTAACTACTTGCTACATATAATTAATGCAATACTTTCCAAGTTCACCACAGTCAAAATAATTATTCTTTTAAAATTTGTTATTTAAAAGAAGATAAAAGAGCAAGGCTTACTTACACAAATCATAAAACTGTCGTCCTCAATGTTCACAATATAAACATGTCATGATTGTAAACTTTTGAGTCATACAGTTTTCTGAACTGTGTAGATCTTGCCCTTCTGTCCTCTTTTCAATATTTAATTCAAAAATCCCTTTTGTGCCATTTTTTCAAAATTTGTTATTTGAAATAGATCACTGCTAAATATTGCTAGTCAAATATATCTTTGTGTCATGTTTTATCTCGACAATTTTTACTCAAGCATCCACGAGGCAAGTTTTTTGATATAACGACTTTAAACCATATGCTTCTAAAATGTGATTTTTATCTCATGTTCTGGTAGAGGTTATGATGAGATAAGATAAAAATATTTTGCAAAATGTAACATTTTAAAGATTTGACTAATTTACATGATGTGGAATACATCCTATGTTAACTCAGTCTTTGTTGGATTATTTATTTTGTGTGTACTTTGTGTTGAGCACATATCAGAAGTTGTCAGATAATGACAAACTAGGGAAGTTTAGATAAGTTGAGAGAGGTATATAATTGTGTTTTTTGTTTCCATGTGTGTGGTGTTGAAGTCAAACTATGATGATGGTGATTTATTTTAAAACTCAAATCTTACATTAAACCTGCAAATGTTGGCATGCCTATAATAATTATTTGATTGCATAGGTAATGTACTGCATTACAAACTAAATTATAATGTGACTAAACTAAGAGATAAATTTTAATATTTAGATAGACAAGGGTGTGCAAGGTCCACTTTTTCAATTCCAAGCGAACTCGAAAATATGAAATACTCTCTTCTAAGCGAAATCAAAGTTTGAATATTTTTTGTTGTTTTCTGCTTGAAAATAAATAAATAATATTTTGGTTATTTAGATAATTTTGCGCGTATAAATTACTTGGAAAATGTATTATTGTGATATTTAGTTTTATTCTTATAAACCAAATTATCACAGCTTTCAATTCAATTACTTCAGATTTTGTCCATGTGGATATAGTTTTGTATTTTGCATAACAGTTCAGAATGGCATTTGAATAATTGACCATTATTGACAAATATTAGTAATTGTCGATTATTTTTTTCTAATCCAAGTGGAATTTGATATTTGTTTTGAAGTCGAGTCGAAGCTTCACACACCCCTAATGATGACATGTCTTATCATCTACAAATTAACTTTTTTCCAACATGTTCCTATTTAAAATAGACAAGTGACTTGTTGCACATTCAAAAAACTAAAGAAAAACATGTTTTAAGTTCTAAAATTCCTCAATGTAGGACAACCTTAAAATAAATAAAATCACTAACACACCCGTACACATAAATTAAGGCCTTTATAAAGTAGTTTTATATTTATTAGTGGTGATAATGCAAAGGTATAATGGGTTAGAAATCTTAGTCCCTCATTTCTGTCACTACTAGTGTGGACTATAGAGCATAAAAAAAATAGATCTCTATCCAACCAAGTTTTTGATTCAGTTCAAATCTTTCCTGCTTCCAAAGGCCAACTCCCAACTAGGTGAATCGAATCGCAGCAGTCGTAAAAGTATACTTTCTGCACATTTAAATGGATGCACTCATATTTAAAAAATTGTATCGAAGCTAAAATAATTATTTGCGGAGAATACGTTCTTCGATTCTATAGTATCTTCAGGTGAGGTTTTGTGTAATCTTATTTTTGGCTAAATTCGAGGACTCTTTGAAGAATATTGGGGTGTTATCGCTGAGATAGGCTGTAGAAATTATTCTATAGCTTGTGTGCAGATGTTAAAAAAATATATTTTTTTAAAAGGAATGCTACAATGGAAATAATTACTTCAATTCAGAGCTACAGATGTATTTACAATAAAAATTACAAAAACTATATAATTGTTAACATAAACCGAATGCATGAAAGGAAAACGATAGAAACATTAGAAAATAGTACAGAAGTTGACTTGAATTTATTTGAATTTTACAGTTTATATATAGAAGTATCTTAAACCTGTGCAAATTCATAATTTTAAAATCCGATCCAAATCTTCGCTAACTTACTCGGATCACTTCTCATGCCTAAAAGAAGGGGGGGTGGGGGGGAGTCCAAATCAAATCGAGTTCCATGTTCAAAAAAAATCTTTTGATTGAATAATTTATTTAAAATATAGGTTCAGATCTCAAGCATCATCATCATAAACTGTTTCCAGCCTATGGTCAGGTCAGTTTAGTAAAATGTTTCTATTCTTCTCCTCTCACTTGAACACTTTGTTATCTATTCACATCTCTTTCTCAGCCTTCCTTGCTGTCTTTTTCCTACATCCTTTCCTTCGCCATCCTCATTACATGTCCATACCATCTCAAGTCTTGCTTCCTCTACTATCTCGTGTACTTCCTGTATCCCAACTCTTTCCCTGATAACTTTTTTCCTAATCTTGTTTTTCCTTGTGACAGCCAACAATGCTCTCTCTGGCCACCACTTTCCTAGTCTCTCTTACATTCAATGTCCATGATTCTACTGCATGTGCGAGAATGTGTACAATTTATGTTAGGCTTGCTATGTTAATGTTTCAAATCACATTTGTGATGAATTTTTTATAATAAGGTTCCAAATCCAATCCAATAATAAAATATTTCAAAAAATGTTTATAAACATTTTTGACACATTTTAAGTTTGGTTTATTAAAATAACAATTTAATAAATAGCACCAATATAAACGGGTGAAAAATCACATAAAGATTACACCTATTTTCATTTTGGAGATTAATGGTTGACTAACATCTACTTAAATGTGACCATAATTACTTTTTTTTAAATACAACTGTAACAAACAACATGATTCCTTGATGGCCTGAAACTATTTAATTTTTCTATTCACTCATCACCCAACTGGTTTCCTTCCAGTATGATTGTCTTAATTTGTTAAGTAAGTATGAATTATAGATTTGAATTTTGAGCTGAACCCGTTGAATCTGAAAATAGGATTTATTTAGACTTGAAATTTTGGATAGAAATATAATATTTCAGTATTTAAACTCAAAACTTTGATTTGAATCTTGGATTCATATTTGAAAGGTATGAAGGTTCACATGGGCTTAAAGCATCTATATTAATAGAATTAAGTGTGTGTGTGTGTCTGTCTGTCTGTCTGTCTGTCTGTCTGTCTGTCTGTCTGTCTGTCATGAGCGTTGCATGATATCTACTGCACACTGAGGTCTGAAATTTAAAAATCGGTAGTCCCTGTGCACACACATATGCACTTTGAAGCTGAAATTTAATATTTGGATTCAATTTTTTTTTTAAACTAATTAACAACTGGGTGATAGGAAAAAAAAAAATTTTTTTTTACTGTTTGAAGAAAAGAAAATCATTGCCAGGGGTAATGACACAAGGTCAGGTACTTCTGCTTATATTTTGTTAATAAGCAGATTTATAGCTGTGGAGGCCTCGGCGTCAAACAAAGAAATTTATCGTCAATGTTTTGACATCATTTTTTCTTTCCAAAATTAATTGTCTAAGCTCAATCTTAAACATATTATTTAAATAAAGAAATATTGTCATCACATCAAATTAGATATGTTTAAAACAAAAATTTAGCCATTAGTGAGTAAGTTTTGTTATAAATAAAATAAAAATTGGTAAAACGAATTATAAAGTGTTTAAATGTTGTCTGGAAAACCTGAAAAAGTCAGAAAATGGTTTATTAAATGTCTTGTAGCTACACTGAACTCGAATGGGTAGTAAGAAACTGTGCTTAGAAAAAAAAAGCGTTTGATACTACAGTAATTATCCACTAACCTAACTGGGGCACCAACTTTAAAATTGTGACTTCCCTAAAGCTAATATTAATAATAAAAAAGAATATCTCCAATTCTCTACCCCCACCCCCAAAAATATAATTATATAAAAATAATGTGCGTAATTTGAAATGTATGTTTTCATTATGTTAAAATACTGTCTATAAGCCATCTTAACTCTGGAATCATTTAAAAATAATGTGCATGATGATATTTTCACAAGTTTTTTATTTTTGGTCCAGTTTAATTGGCACTTTGTCAAAAGTACTTTATATGGGTTGTATTGTATATTAAAATTGACATATATTTGTGTTGGCTAGTGGTTAAAGTTGTTCTTAAGCTTGTAGAAAATCAAATAAAAAATTATTAGAGAAAACAAAAAAGGAGTAATTTCCTTTCGTTTAAATTAACATAAAGGACAAACACAGGAAATGGCCATATATTTTTTATAGGGTGTGCGAAGCTTTGAAACTTTGACATGCCTTTGAAACAAACATCAACTTCGACTTCACTTCGGAACAAATTCTCCCTTCGAATCTTTGCCATTAAAAATATTTACAATTAAAATATTCATATGAAAAAATACTGAATTAATTAAATTGTAAGTTATGATAATAGCTTGATTTGTCAGTTAACATGAATTATTACAAACATTAGTGCAATAGAACATTTTCCAAGTGATTTTAGTGCATAAAGTAATATAAATAATTCACATCCTGTTTTTATTGAAATTGTAATCTTTGATTTATATTTAAAAAAATCTTCAATCTTTAAACATAAAACTTATTATTGTTAAAAAGTGCCACAAAACTGTGGTGTCTGCTAGTCTTATTCTTAAAATTTATCAACACACACCACCTTCTTTCCCCTCAATTTTTCAACTAAAGATTTGTAATTATTTCAAGTTGATGTATCTTTATTTTTTACAATATTCATTGGAATCTTGTATAAAACTTATTTATAGACATCGATGGACAGCTAGTTAACAATGGTTTTGAAATTTGCAATTATTTAATTTTTGTATAGCTTATAAGAGTTTTTGTTTTGTACAAAACAAATTGTTCATTATTGAAAAATTGAATGTTCATTCCAGTTTTTTTTTTGTTCGTGAGCTGTGCTGAGTGTCACGAAATAAAGGTACAATTATTAACAAATGTAGTTTTATTGGGATTTTTTTTTCTACCTCAGCCCATAAGCAACCAATTTGTGTTAGTAATGTCTTACAAGATTGTAAATTTTAAAATTAATTTGCTAAGATTAAAAATTAATTTATCTTCACATTACTATATAACCATTACTTAAATGTCTGTCTGTAGTATATTAGCATTAGTGGTTGGGTACTCATTTTTTTCTTTTCGAATCAAGCTTAAATTTGAAAGATTGAAAAAGTATAACTAATATATTTAATTAAAAATAAAATTATTAATATCTTCTTCTATGTTAATGAAATTAAGAATTTGCATATCTGGGTCTGTGTAATGAGCATTGCACAATATCTTACCGTACAGAGAGGTCTGAAATTTTAAAACCAGTAGCTTGTCTACAAAAAAAAAGTGCACATCCAAGCACGAATTTTAAAATTTGGATTTGGTCTTTCTAATTAATTAATTAAAAACTGGGTCAGAAGAAATAAAAATGAGATTTTTTCTGTCTGTTTGAAGCAATAAAAAAAGTGTTGCCAGGTATAATCACATGTAATCCACCACCACACACACAATACAGCACAGAAATAGTCTTATACAACGTCAAGTTAGCCGAGGCTATAACTCTGTTGAGTTTAAACTTAGGTTTTAATAAAGACTAGTATTAGCTTAAAAATATTTAATTTTCAAATACTCAAATCCAAAGGTACATAAAACACTCAGAGGAATAATCTTTGATATGTTTAAACTTTCTCCAGTAATATACACACCACCTTCGTTAACACAGGTTGGCCACAGTCTGGGAAAATATAAAAATCATGCGAGTGTCCAGGAAGTTTTTGATTGATGGCGGGAAATTGTTTATTTAGCTCTTTATGTAAGATAAATGTCTTAATTGCATCTTATTAAAATTATGTGTTTAGTTTATTTATTTTTGAGTGCAATTCAAAAATAATACGATACAAATTGACCATTTTGATTATATATATTTTTTTTTAATCTTGACCAGATCCATTAATTAATTTAGTCAATTTTTGGATCAAGATAAATTTTTTTAAGTTATTTTCATTAATTTTCCAAAACTAATTAAACTTATTCTAAATAACAATTTTAATTCCTTATTGTGGTTGGATTGGCTAAAATAAAAAAATAAACCCTGGAGCTTTTTCAATTGTCTTTTTTTTTATAAAAGATGGGTCAAATCTACTATCACTTTAATTATCCTATTTCATTTTAGATAAATGATAATATACTGTGGTTAAATTTACTTCATACAGTAAGTCCTATCTACACACCATACTATACTTTAGTCTTTAAACGAACATGATTTTTTAAGTCTTATAATCCAAGTATAAGAAGGCTTGATGATTAACTGTCAGGTTATGCACAAGCCGGTTTCAAAATCACAAATGTGGTGTTTCCCAAAAAATGTGTATTAATATTCTGAACAAAATTTTCCATAGCTGCAATGGAGAGTACATTCCTGGTCCAACAAAAATCAATATATACTTAATGCTATTTGTTCATATTTATGTATCCTGTCGCTTTTTACCAATTCCCTTTTCCCCTGGCTTTTTGTAATTGCATAGCACATTTCACCCCCTCCCCCCCCCCTCCCCTCCGATGAGTTCTTAGGGAAGGAAACCTAGGACAAGGGATTGGGTGGTAAAGATCATGAGGCGGTAATGTAAAGTGTGAACTGTGTTCTTTGTTTCATTGTAAAAGCCATATTGTGATTTTTCCCTTTTATTTATTATTATTATTAGCACCGCGTCTTAGTTCGGGTTATAAGCACTTACGATAATGTGTAATGGTAGGGTGATTCTGAGATGAAATGAAGGACCTACAGTTTAACGTGGAATCCGAATCCACGGTGGAGGCCTGGCATTCCCCGCATTCACAAGATGTCTTGTCAGAGGTGAAGGAAGGGTTTGGTAATCAGATAAATCTTTGCTGGGACCGAGAATTGAACCCCGGCCGCCAGCACAGAAGTCCGACACCTACCTCTAGACCACCAGGTCACCTTCCCTTTTATTTGTTTCCACCCATTTTTCTTGTACCTTCTTTGATTTATAAAATAGGCTAGTATATCAACCTTAAAATTTTAGGACAGATTAATGAAATGTCGTTCACCACCGAATCATTTCATCTTCTCCACAAAAAAAACATCTGAAATAGCCCAGAGAAATTACAGCAGGAAGTGTACACCAGTAACATTGTGGGTCAGTCGCATGACACCTTAAAAGTATCCGTGTTTTATTGTTGATTCTTATGGCAGAATGAGTTGCCATAAATGAGGACTTGGATAGTCATAGGTCGGGGACCCTATGTGCACTTATTTATTAGAAATTACTGAAATAATTATATTTACCTGTGATTAAGATGGCTTTCGAGTAATGTTTATTTCAGTATTTTGGAATCAGCAACACCCAACATAGTAATAATTGCAAGAGAAAACATGACTTCTAGGTAGGGACTCATTTTCAAATACCCAGCTGGGATCACTGATAAACTTTTTTATGATTGTGATTTTTGATCCACATTTATTGTTGTCTGCCTAACTACCTAAACATGTTATGTCTGTTGCATTCAAATTGAATACTATATAATAACTTATTTTAAAAAGAGAACTATCAGTACCAAAAAAAATCTATTAATAATATCATTATTTTGTTTGAGGTTGTGTGCTAAATATTTTTATGAATTAATCCCTTAGTCAGGTTGCCAAGGATGCAATTACTACTAATATATCCCAAATTTTCTGCTTTTTAAGATGTGGAATAAAGAAATGTAAAGAGAATAGAACAGTAGCGCAACTTGGAGGAATATGATGTCATTGCTTACGTCATTCAGTACACAGCATTAATATTTTAATATGAAGACAGCCACACATAGGGCCTACATACTTTTTAAATGAGTAACAAATTTAGTTGGCCATTGGTGGGAATTTTAAAGGTTTATTAATTATTTAGAGTTCCAAAATGTGGCTTGATTATTGACTACTGTACTTAGTTTGTCTTTTGTCTAGCTTTGTGTATTAACGTTGTACTGTACGCTGTGTACTGAGTGATCTCATAAGATCAGCCATTATGATGTATTTTTCCATCTGGTGCTACATTTTATTATCTTTACATTGGACTAAACTATCGTGTGTTTTTTCCCCTATAAATGTGGGCATTTAACTGGTGTTAAAGAACTAATCAATAATTGTAACACATTCCTCATCAGAATTCTCTTGTTGACTTACAAGAAATTGGGCAGTTTCTATATCTGAAATAAGCTTATCATCATTTGGCTGTAGAACAAGGGCTGACTCGAGGTCTACCACACCATGTTTGGGCAAACCAAGTCGGCAGAGAGCTGTGCCTCGTCGGGCGTAGCATCGCGCACGAGACAAGGCGTTCAAAGATACACAAGGTGTCAGTAGCTCTAAGGCCCGAGTGCAGTCCTCTACAGTCTTGTGTAAGTTACCCAGTCCCATGTGTGCCGCGGCACGATTGGAGAAGAGTGCGGGCAACGTGCTGCCGAGTTTAATGGCGTGACTGTAGGCACTAATCGCTCCCAGGTAGTTCTTTGTTTCAAAGAAAGAATCTCCCTTCTCTTTGAGCCACTGTGGATCTTGTTCCTCCGGGCGCAAGTCCTCTGCTACAAATCCGACACTCCTTCGTGCCGTGGCTTGATTCTTGAGCCACTCCTGTTCCTCTTCATGCTGTGACTCACGACTAGGTGTGGGGAAAGCTCGGGTCGTGAAGTTCACAGTGATGTGGCCTGACCGTCGAAGCAAAGGCATCGGTCTGTTTTCACATTTTTCAAACCTATTTAATGCTGACTCAAACTTTGCAGTCGCCTTCATAGCGGGAGGTTTTATATGGTTCATTATATGGGCATTTGGTTGTCTTAATGATTTTCCTTTCTCAGCAGTTTGCCTCGTTAATTTCCATTCCTCTAATTCTCTCATTGCATTATCTGTTTCACTTTTTTTCATCTGATTTATTTTTTCTCGTTCTTGGGAATCTAAAATTATTTGTTGCCTAACAGCTAGCTTTTGAAGCTTGTCCTTTTTATCTAATTTAAATTGTGTTTCAGCTTCAGATTTTTCCTGGGCCTTCTGGATTGCAATCTGTTTCAACTCTCTTTTTCTATCCTTGCTGATGTTGGCGTGAAGTGTTTCCCATATTTCTGACTGCATTTTATGCAATTCAAATACCACTTCTTCTTCACTAATGGTGCACTTGCTTTTAGACTCATCTACTCCAGAATAAAGAAAAGTTTCAAAGATGAATGGAGGAAAATGCGCTTTAACATAGCTATCCATTGTAAAAACATCTACCTTAGAAGAGTGAACTCCTTTTAATGGTATGACAATTGTAACAATATTTTCACATTGCCTCCATGTGAAATCTTCAATTATTATTGGCATTTTGAATACAACAAATAGCAGTAATAATATAATTTAAACAATTAATATAGCAACCTATAATTATTTCAAAACACACGAGTTATTATCATTTTGTGAAGTGCTTTAATTCTAGTTAGTATATTATATTAGTCACTGGGTTTAATAGGTTTTAAAGAGAAAATTATTATTAAGTAACCATAGCAACAAAGTTCAAAACAATTTAGCCAACGTTCAAAAAAAATATTTGTATCAGTTGAATTATAACACTGCCTCTAGATGCGCTACTAACATAAATATAAATTCTTTTTAAAACTTTAATTTTTTTTTAAATAAGAAAAAATTACAACATTGGTAAATGTTCCACTAGCCGATCAGATAAGTTTTTGCATAAACTAAGCCGCATCAATCATAATCAAATGGAGTAGTTTAATTTGTCAAACCATTTCATAGGCTTTATTAATTTGGCAAATAAAAATGTTATATTTGTTGAAATATTACATTTTATTTACGTTTGAAGATTATTGATCTCTATAATATAAATTGTCATTAACTAGGAACGTGACTACTCCTCTGGTTTGATTATTAGACAACATATTTTAGTTGAAGTAACCTACCTAAGGATGAGCATATAAAAAGTTAAATACAAACATAATAGTCAAGAGATTTTTTATTTAGATTCAACAAGATATGGACAACAATTTATTGAAAGCAATAGCCTAAAAAAAATAGAGTATACAACATATGCAATCTTGCGTCATGGCCTCATAGGGAGGGCGCAGAACGTATAAGCGAATAGCTTCGCTAATAAAACTCGGTTAAGCCGAAAAAACAATAACTGACTCTTGACAATAACCTTAGCGTAAATGTCGATGTTCAACATAAACATATTGAGTTATTTCCTGTCAGCCGTTTATTTTCTCTCTTTCCCACAAACGGGAAGAATATATAATATCCCAAATTACAGAAAGCTAAAGTTGACGTTAGTCAGATAAACCCATAATAACTCGCCAACACTAAACAAATATTTACCCAACACTTAGTCGTCATAGCGGCTATCATTAACTTCTCATACGCGCTGATGGCACCTAATACTCTAAGTTCAAGCGAGAACGATTAAACTTAAAATATGAACAGAGCAATTCAATAAACGGAATCTAATGACATTATATTTCAATAAGCAAAAGGTCAAAACCTAACATCTAACATGGAGTAATATAAATTAAAGTCCCTTATGTTTAGAGAAAATATATAGTACTCAAAAATATATTTATGTCGCCAGATATTCTACTATTGCCCAATTCTTAAACTTAATACTCAAAACAAACATCATGGGCAAAGTTTAAAGTTACAGTACATCGATATTAAAAATAATCACAAGTGAGGAAAATATATTCTTGAAACAATATCTTTTCATTGGAGTTCGTTATTATCAAAACTAAATACAAGTCCAAAAGATATCTTATTGAAAAAGACACCATATTTCAGCCCATTTAAAACATAAAGTCCGCAATACTTGACGTCAATAATACGTGCAATGTTTAAAGTTAGAGTTTTTGCGAAGATTAAGAGTAGAAAGTGAATTTTGAATAATAAATATAATGCCGAAAAGGAATTTATCTTACATGGTTAATATCCGAAGCCGTAGCTAGCACAAGCTACTTCCAAAGCCAATCCCAGAATGGCGCTTACCCCACTCGATCACACTTTTATACAGAAAGCACAGTTCACAGCACACGGAGCGAGTGGAAGATAAAGGGAGGGGGGGGGTCCCAAAGGATATAATGAGGCGTGGAATGTTCTATTAGCGTCTCGGCGGCAGACTTGAGCATAGGTGGAGTGTTTCTTCTTCCTTGCTGAAGATCTTTGCTGCGGGAAAGTCGTTGCAGAATGTTGTGATAGGCGCGGCCCTCAGTATGTTGCGATCAGTCGTGTTGTTCGTGCTTGTAGTCGTGTAGCCGAGCCGACCGCTGGTGGAGTTGGTATAATAGGTAAGTTGATTGTTTTTGTTTGGTTTCGGGTAGCTTGTGGCAAACAATGCTACAACACTTATATTTAAAGTTGGCCATTACCTTGTGTATTGGTTTCAGAAACCATATTATATTGAAAGTTCAATAAATATAATTAATAAGGTATCTTAAAACTTGATTACATTTGTTTGAATGACAAACTTTGTGTAGTTGTCATACGTTCAAACGATCACTTAGGTTATAGGCTTGTAGAAAATATTATTATATTACCATTTTATTTTGTTGTTAAAAGTTGGCTCATATCTTGTCTATTGCTTTCAGAAACCATAATCATGTTGAAAGTTCGATAAATATAATGAAACAAGTTAGCTAAAAACTATATTACATTTGTTTTAATAACATACTTTGTGTGGAAGTCTTACGTTCAAACAATAATCCAGGTTATAGGCTTGTAGGACGTAGGGTATCTACTAAACCCTGATTTTAGTAAGAATCCCAATCTGTAAAGCTTTATTTCGTACCAGAATATTATAATATATTAGTATTTTGGTAGGATAAACTGCCTTTTAGAATGGAATTAGAAATTACCTTCTGAATGGTCTTTTTTTCTACCTAAACACTACCAGAGGGAAGGATTCTGGCACGAGATAAAAACTTCCAAACGAGCTTTCTTCGAAAATCATCGTATATATATTAGCCTACATCAGCTTATTTAAATAAAAAACTCACTAGTTTCAAGCTTTGTTATACTTTTCAAAGCTATTCCTAACAAATTTATTTCATTTAACTAATCACACATTGTTGTATCTCATATATTCAATCAAATTAATGAACTATGCCAAAATGCCACATTGCCTTGTATGGGTGTGAAAGAAAAATATACCCGAAAGTTTCTTTCTCTCTTACACAATGGTATGCAAACGACAGCCACAGACCTCCGTCCATTCATGTATTATTGATATTGAGGGTGACCGCAGGGACGAGTCCCGCAATAGTTCTTATTGCATGTGCTGGGCTCCAGTTAGGTTTTGCCCAGTTTTACTTCGCTTTTTTACTCACTCAGCACACTCTAATTTTTTTTGCTAGCTTATTATTATTTTTTTGTATTTGGACACGCCTAGTTAGGCGTAACAGTTCAAATTCTGCGCAACTCTGCTCTAGAGTGCGCGCACGGGTGAGTTCAACCTGATATTGCTGATTAACTTTTGTTTCATTATCCAACCATCCGCCATGACCAACGCACCTGGGAGCTTGATCAACACCAAATCTGACATCTACAGACTCAATTCCATGGATTTTCGCCAGGAGCTCAAGGCACTAGACATCTCGTTCCCCCCTAATGCTAATGTAGGAGTACTGCGATCCTTGTTATTGGAAAAAATCTGTAAAGTCGGACGTCTCTGATAATTTAGACATTAGCCATACTGTTAGCCATCCTTCTCTGGAAAATAGTGATCCTTGTAAGTCAAATTATGCAGAGTTAGAGGAGGTCAGAGAGCACATCAGGCCCCTGGTTGATCCTATTAGATGTCATTCAAATACTTCCCCTCAAAAACACTGAGTAAAATTGCCAGCGATAGTCTTAAATTATTGCCAGTTTGTGACGGTCAATCTTGTAGTATATTGTTTACGTTTTTGTTAGAAGCAAATAGAGTTTCAAAACTTGGGCTTGTGGGAGATGTAGAGTTTCTCATTCTTTGTATGGAAAAAGCCACGGGTTTTTTAGCTCACTTGGTCTCTGAATATGTACAATTGGGTCTCAGTTGGAGCATAGCGAGAAATCGTATTTTAGAGTCTTTGGTCTCCAGAAGAGAGAAAGAAAGACTATGTATGCTACATGTACGGCGTTTTCAAAAGCCCCAAGAACCATTTAGGGTTTTTATCTTTGCAATTTCTGAAGCGGCAGAGATTTTGATCCTCAATCTGACTGAGGGAGAAGTCGTGGAGATTATTTTGGAGAATGTGTCCCCATTAACTAGGAGGCATTTTGTGTTTTCACGCAAGCCAACCACCTTGCCTGACTTATATTTGTTGGCTTCTAATATAGAAGGTTCGCTACTAGCGGAGAAAGAATATTTGGATGCCCATCCCGCCCCTAGTGTAAATTATGTGCATCAACGTGTGACACCTTCCTGTAACCGGGTACCATCCGATTCCCCCCAGAGACCACTAGGCGCTATTAAGTCAAACAGACGTGTGGACTTGTCACGCGTTAGATGCTTTCGTTGTCACCAGTTAGGACACTTGCAACGCGATTGTCAGTCGGGAAACGTGTGACGCATGGTAGTGAGAAGGGGGCCGCCACGCGTAGATGTAGTAAACTATGTAATCCCCTTCCCTCCGTTGTGAAGGTTACTATCGGGTCAAACCCCGGTTTTGCGCTCCTGGACACTGGTTCTAGTGGGTCCTTTATAAGCACCGATTTCCTGAATAAGTTAAATAAGTCTTGTAAGGTCGTCGTCGAGAAAGTAGACGCTAAACCATTTGTCGTGGGAAATAGGAATTTACTTTTAGCACAGGAGAGAGTATGTTTAGCCGTCAAGATCATGGGATTTTCATGGAAGAGATATTTATATTGTATCCAATCCCTCCCTTATGACATTATATTAGGAAATGATTTTCTGTGGGAAACGGGTGCTGTTATTAATTCGGGTTGCAGAGTGTTATCATTTGAATTCTCCCCTAATTCTAAAATTGAGTTATGTCATTCTGCTACTGTGTGTGGCGTCCATCTTATAAACAGCAGTGAGGACGTGGTTAATGGGATTATTTCAAGATTTCCTGACGTGATTACTACCCGATTAGGTAAATGCGATGTACTCCCCTATGAAATTATTGTTGAAGATAACGTTCCCATTAGGTCTGGTCCATACTCTTGCACCACGCCCAAGATGAACATTTTTCGGGAGTTGATTGAAGATCTTGAATCCAAGGGAGTTATCCGCCCCTCCAATTCGCCGTACGCCAGCCCCGCTTTTATTATTCCCAAAAAAGACCAAGGGTATAGACTCATTGTAGATTATCGTAAGATCAACAAGAAGATACAGTTCGATCCTTACCCTATGCCGAGCATAGAATCTGCCTTTCAACATCTAGGTAGGGCCAAGGTTTTCAGTTTGATCGATATTAACGCTAGTTTCTTACAGTGTGCCCTTGTAGAGTCTTTTAAGAAATACACGGCTTTCGTCACCCCTTGGAGACAGTACGAATTCAATCGTGTCCCCCTGGGTTGTAGCGTGGGTGGGCAAGCGCTGAGTCGTGTCTTGGATCATGTGCTATCTGACATTAAGTTTAAGTATGTTTTCAATTATTTAGATGACATTTGGGTCTACAGCGACTCCTTAGACGACCATGTGAAACATTTAGTGGAGGTATTATCTCGCCTTCACGCCGTGGGTTTAACGGTTAATCCTGATAAAGTTACATGGGCTAAATCTTCAATTAAGTATCTAGGGTACGTGATTTCATCAGGGAACTTACTTATTGATCCCGAGCGCATCCGCCCTACCATTGAGTATCCCCCTCCCAAAAATCTGAAGGACGTTATGAGGTTTGTTGGGATGTGCGCGTATTACGCGAGATTTATTCCTTCCTTTTCTGAAATTGCCGCGCCTTTGAATTCCTTAAAAAGGAAGAGGATTGTATTTTGTTGGGGTTCGGAGCAAGCTAGCACTTTTGACCTATTAAAAAAAGTCTCATCTCCCCCAGAGTATTGCGCATGCCCGATTTCTCGTTACCCTTTCTCCTCCATGTCGATGCGTCCTCTATTGCTTTGGGTGCTGTGCTATCCCAGAGGACTTCCGAGGGTGTCAGGCCGGTAGCGTTCACCAGCCGAACACTCTCGGGGGCGGAAAGGAGGTACAGTGCCTACGAAAAAGAATATCTCGCCTGCGTCACGGGCGTGGAGCGGTTCGCGGACTATTTAGAGCAAAGGGAGTTCGAACTTTACACCGATAATCAGGCGCTTGCGTGGATGTGAAACCATCCCAAACAGTTGGGTAAGGTTGGGAGATGGGTATGGAGACTGTCCAGATTTAAATTTTCTACCCACCACATTTCGGGGAAGCTTAACACTACCGCTGACGCTTTGTCTCGTATGACAGAGGATTGTGGTCCTGTCGTGACAGGGGATTGCACTCCTGAGTCATTGGTCATCAGGTCCATTCCTGAATCCTTCGTAGCCATTAGGGATCATCAAGGTAGTGACCCCTGGTGTGTCAACATCATGGAGAGGATTCAGAAGGGAGAGAAGGTGGGGCGATACTCGATATTTAAGGATCTTCTTGTCGTGTGTAATGCTCAGGGGAAAGGTAGGAAGGTAGTAGTACCTGTCTCCTTGCGCCCCATGCTGTTACATTACTTCCATAACTCTGTGTTTGGTGGACACCAGGGTGTGCTGAAAACTGTAAAAAAGGTGTCGCGTGAATTTTTTTGGTCCGGGTTATATAAAGACATCAGGGAATGGGTTGGCCGTTGTGAGGATTGCCGGAGGGCTAAGCCGGCCCAGAATTCCAAAGTTGGGTATCATTCGGCCGATGTTGCCCAACGCCCTTGGGATAAAGTATTCGTGGATTATGTAAGGCCCATTACCCGGACAACCTTGGGTAACACGTGCATTCTTGTTCTTGTTGACGCCTTTTCTAAATTTGCCATCCTTATCCCTCTGCGTAATATGAAAGCGACGACCACTGTCAACGCCCTGTGTAGGCGTGTTTGGTCCCTTTTGGGAGCCCCCCGCATTATTGTAAGCGATAATGGACCCTGCTTCAGGCCAGCCACATTTATAGATATGTGCTTCAGTTGGGGCATCAAACACGTCATCACCAGCCCCTATCACCCTGGGCCTAATCATGTAGAACGTTTTAATAGGAATCTGGTAGTAGCTCTCACTATTTTTCATAACCAGGCTCAGAATCGGTGGGATCAGGAAATTGATTTTCTTAATTTAGCTTTTAACACCGCCTTTCACGAATCCATTGGGTGTTCGCCTGCATCAATATTTCTAAGTAGAGAGTTAATCACCCGCTTCTGGCCATTTGGGACGTGGGTCCATTGCTAGTGGAGGATGATGCGGTTCCCCATGAGGACAGATGTAGGGACGCTCTGGATCACCTCAGGAGAGCTCAGAGAAGGGTAGCTAACCAGTATAACAAAGATAGACTCCCGGTTCCATTTAAGGTAAATGAGCTTGTGTTCTGCCGTGAATTCCCCTTGAGCTCCTCGGTTGACAAGAAATCTGCCAAGCTGTGCCCGAGGTGGAGTGGGCCATGGAGGATAGAGAAGTTCTTGACCCCCGTCACGGTCCTCCTCAAACAATTAACCGACGAAACTATTACTAGACGTGCTCACGTCAGTCATATCAAGCCATCGAGTCCCAGAGTCCCCAAGGATGACTAAGTGTTTAGTTATAAGTCTTAGTAGGTAATTTAGGTTAATTGCGTATATAATTTGTATAGGAGCTTTAAAATTATTTTTTTTGTTAGTATATTATCGCCCTCGTGGCAAGCTCGGGCCCGAGCATGAATGTAACTTCTTGGTGACTAAGATACACATGCCAATGAGAACGCTATTAAAAGTGCGCTGTAAATCTACAATCTTATGTTAACTAATTATTCTTCTCAGTGATAAGTCAGCTTGTGCTGTTAAGTTAGAGTAATCTTTGTTACGTCATGCATTTAAGAAACACTCACAAACATTCACAAAGTTTTATGGAAGACAAATTAACTCCTTTCTAAATAATAATAATTATTGTTATAAATTATAATATCACGTTTGGGAACATTAATATATTAATACATATTTAAAATCCACACCAATAAATGAGTAAAACTGAATAAATTACGCTTAAAAAACTATTAAAATATATTCAAAATTACTTACGTGTTGGAACTATTGTATTAACATTGGTAACATTCAATTTGTTTTAAATTCTTGGAATTTTATTTAACTTTCAATTTAGCACCAAAAATATCAAAGTCACTATCAACAAAATTAATGTAACACATTCGAGCAAAATTTGTATTGATTGTGTCTTTCCTTTTACATTTGAGCTCCAATGTACGGAACATTTCTGGATCCTTAAGAAAGGAGTAAAAAGATAAATTATTACCCTTGAAGATTCATTGATTATTTACGCAGAGTGCAACAGCAAAGCTAGGCATTTTGTATGTCTGTTTAAAAACATATGTAATTACATTGAAGAACGCGCGCCAATAAATTAGCGAAAAGCCTAAAAGTCTGATTGTTCAACAATGACTTGTAGCCTTACGTGCCTAACGTACGTAAATAAATTAACAGTGTATGTAGCTCATCATTATGTAGCCTCTTCCACTCTCCACTATCTTTATCTATACTTGGTCCGAATATTTTCTTAAGCACTTTGTTTTCGAACACCCTAAATTTATTATCGTCCTTCAAGATAAGAGACCACGTATCACAACCATAAAGAACAACCGGTAAAATTAGTGCCTTGTATATTTTAAGTTTTACATTTTCTTAACTGGCGAGATGCCAGAAACTTAATAACCGAGTAATAGCACGCATTTCCTGACTGTATTCTTTTCCTGTCTTCCACTCTAATGTCGTTATTGTAAGCTAAATTTGCTCTTAATATTTGAACTAGTTGACCCTTTTAAACACTATGTTATTCGCAGTAATCTCTGAATTGTCCCAAATCTGTGTTCTCCTCGTAATCATATATTTCTTCTCAACGTTAACTT
Organism: Timema shepardi; assembly: GCA_902151425.1. NCBI lineage: Eukaryota > Metazoa > Arthropoda > Insecta > Phasmatodea > Timematidae > Timema > Timema shepardi. The sequence goes on along the minus strand of CABFVX010003878.1, from coordinate 2,213 downwards.
GTAAACCTATTTACCTGCTGGCCTTTAGCAAAATTTCTGCATTTCTCGCCACAGTGTCCTTACTATTACCTAACAAGTCTAAATCATCTGCATAGGCCTAAGAGCATAATCTAAGGCTGACTTAAAAAGTAATGGGGAAAGTGCATCTCCTCGTTTAAATCCATTACGTATTTCGAAAACCTTTGATAAGTGACATCCAACTGGGACCCTTCCACGTGAGTCTGTCAAACATGTCTCAATTAGCTTGACAAATGTTTTCGGTATCCTAAATGTAACTAAAATTTCATATAATCTATTTCTTCTAATCGAATCATAAGCTTTTTCTAAAATCTACGAATAATTGATGTACTATCCCATTGTATTCCCAATTTTTCTCTAATATTTGGCGAATAGTAAAACTCTGATCTGTTGTCGATCCTTTTAATTGAAATCCACACTGATAAGCCCCAATTATTTCCTCTGCATATTGGGTCATCCTCATTAAAAGTATGTAGGATAAAATTTTGTAACATGTTGATAGTAAGATTGCTAATTTATAAAAGTTATTATAATTAATCATAATAATAAAAAGAGGACTTGTGATAAAACCATATTTTTTTATAAACGAGTCACTCTTTCAAAAAAGTAAAATATATGTAGGCCTACAGTATATAGGACAAAAATATTATAAAAATACTTAGCTATCATATTAAAATCATGAATCTAATTACTGCAAAATTTTAGTTTTAAACATAAATTTGAGTATGCGATGATCAATGTTTTCAAAACAGTTAACAACCTTGTTCAGTTCTACCAACATCTTGATGGAGATGTAGAAAATCACCTAAGTTATTTTTTACAGAAATGGGCTTACATATACTCATATCTTTAACTGCATTATTAGATTTTTTTATATATCCAACATGAATGGGTTCCTAATATAGGTACCAATATGATTTCTTCTTTTGTATTGTTTGTATAAAAGTATCATTATAATATTAATTGCTTTATTTTTCTTACTCTTTTTTTTATCTTAAATAGGCAGGAATAGTTATAGGATCCTGTTCTGTTTGCTCTGATAACCAATCTACAATGCTAGTGTATTTTCTAACTTTATCTTAGAAATTCATCATTCTGTTATGTTAGTTAGGCTCTGCTTTGTTATAAAATCTAAATTTTATTTTTTATTCATTATTTGACATTTTATTAGTCTTTCTATAATAGTATCACATTGTATAATCACATCCTTGTTACTACTGTTCTCTGTCCTTGTGTTAATAATCTAACAAATGGTACTACCTCCCTCCTCCATCATTCCCCCTACCTTCCCACCAAATTTAATAATTATACTTGTTACCTTTACTAGATCTATAATATAATCTTGTGAACTATTAATGTAACGAACCCTGCTCATTTTAATTTAAAAATAAAAGCGCTGTTATCCCGTCATTCTCATACGCAGTTTATTGGAGTCAGCTCTTTACAACATTAAGGTATAGGTTCCAAGAGGTATAATTATTTTCAAACTAAGGGGAGGGGTGATTGCCTCCTCCCATTACCTTCGGTTCGCTCCTATCTGCAATCCTCTCTATTGTGAAAATAACGCCTTAGACCATGCGCCCACCGAAGTGGGTAAATTATTCAACTACACACTACATTAGATTAATAATCGCCTGCCTCAGCGACCACATGATCGAACGCGATAGTCTAGTAAATAACTAGACTGCCGAAGATGGGGAGATCAAGATTCGATCCTGGTCAGGTGCAATGAGAATAGTTTTCCCAATCTCTTTCACAAAGCAAATTAATTACACCTAATTTATTCCTAGCCCATAAGCGTATAAACCGAACGAGTAGTATTTTATTATTAGCACCGCGTCTTTCTAACCGTTCGGGTTATACGCTAATGTTTTAATGGTAGGGTGATTGTGAGATTAAAATTCAGGACCTACAGTTTAACGTGGAATCCGAACCACGGTGTATGCCTGGATTTCCCCACATTCACAAGTTGTGATTAATACACGTCTTTTCAGAGGGGAATGAAGGGTTTGGTAATCAGACAAATTTGTAACAGTACTGAGAATTGAACCCCGGGTACCCAGTACAGAAGTCTGACACCTTACCCGTAGACCGTCAGGTCATCAACGAGTACGAGTAGTAAAATGCGAGACTAAAGAAAAAACATTATTAATTATCAATGGAATTTTTTTTATACCGATGCATCTAAATGGCAT
>CABFVX010003877.1:47791-76449 GCA_902151425.1 Timema shepardi | reverse complement strand
ATGTTGTTATCGTGTGTGGACGTTCTTTTCCGCTCGCTCGTCCGGTTGGTGAAATTGGGTAAGTGCAGTTCTGGTTGACTAACCCAATTTAGATGCCTTGTAGCAATAATTGCTACATAGTTATTCAGTTATATCTTCGTGACCTTTCCTAGATAATTATATTTCTTACCATTATTTCAGTTAGTTGGCATCTACGATAGTGAAACAATGCACTACACTAGAGTAACTTTGTCGCAAGGTTCCCAACGCTACTCAATTCTCGGCCTACGCACCCACTTTGATGGTCGAATGGTCTAAAGCGTCACTCTCGCAATACACTGGACTGACGATGGTGGTGTGATCAGGGCTTGAATTCCGGTCGGGTTTATTGGGGATGGTTATTTTCCTAAACGGTTTTCCAATCTCACCCCTTGCAAATACGACTCCACTTTTTCTAAATTCAACCTTCCTCATTCCTAAAACATTAGCGTAATTAGCACATATGCGAACATGTAGTAAGACATGGTGCTAGACAATATTAAAATATATTAAGCCTATTTATTGTAGTTGTTCTCGTTTGATAACCTTGGTTCTTAACGCTTTATAAAACATTATAAAATACAATAACGTAATTTGCACTGGCTGAGGTTTAAAGTGGGATTGCAGCTTTTTATAGCAACAACTTGTTTGGCCAAATTAAATAAAACATTTCTCCATTAGAAACATAGAGTTTAATTTTCTTCAAATGTTTATACCAACAGTTGTTGAATTTTTGTCATCAGTATAGCGACATTGGAATATAAAAGTTGTCAATAAATTATGGGACACCATTGACAGGTATTCAACAACTGTTGAGGTCACTGTAGTCACCAATAATTACTTTATTTATTTTCTAAAAGCTGCAATAATACTTCCCTTTTAACTAATGTTGCCTACACTCCCCCGTTATGAAAATGTAAGTGAGAATGAGAGCTGATATTGAACAAACTGGGTGGACAATGGGAGTGATCTGAAATCTCTGGGAGATTCCGTTGTTCTCCCAGTTACCCATTCACAATGCGACATGCAAGCGATTTGATAGTCAACAAACAGAGATCTTCCTCCATATTGATACCATCAGTTCAAGGTAGTCCTTTGGGACGTGTTGGTACACATACATACAGGGTGTGTTTTAATTAGTGTCAAATATTCTAGGGACATATATCCATCCACCAAACATTAAGGAAAGTCCATACAAACACGGATTTAGAAACGCTTAGTTTCCGAGGTAGGAGGAATTTTACTGTTCAACTAATTATCACTTCAAAAGAAGAAGTAATATAACTAATAATAATATTTAGCACCGCGTCTTACTACCCAGTAATATAACTAAATAAGACAAAGTTTAACAGAAACAATAACAAAACATTTTATTACAAAAACTGTTACAAATGTTGTCTTGCTTCTATGCATCCTCTGAGCCTGTGTTCCATGCTTTGTCGTACTCTGTTGAGGTGTTACGTATATGCTCACATCCATTTACGATACAATCTCTTTTAAAACCTCAGCATGAAGCACAGAAGTTTGGTAAACAATGGATTTTAGCTGTACCCAGAGATAAAAATACAATGTAATAAACTCTGGTGATCGAGCAGGCCAATATATGGGTAATCCACAACCAATCCTTATGAGAGGAAAAACCTTAATAACCCTAAAACTAAGCGTTTATAGAACCAATGTTTATATGAACTTTTCTTAATGTTTGGTGGATGGGAATACGCCAACAATTAAAACACATCCTGTATAGGTGCAGTTTTTGACGCCGTTTTAAAGGTATTATGTGTTGTGATGGAAGTCTTTGAAAAGTAAGTGTTTTTTTTTAATGTTGATGAATAGTGAACAAACAGCGGCGGCAACAATAATGGTGGCATTAAGCCAGAGTCAGCAACGTCCAACAATGAAAGAGAAGATTCTTGGAGCAAAATAATGCACTCACACAAACTACTCCAGGAAAAGCAACATGCTAGGACCGAAACGTGTGGTGACAAAATATTCATAAGCACATTTAGCAGGTCGAACGATCCGGTTGTCGACGCCCATTTACTGTGCAACAACTGCGAAATCTGCTTCAGATTGCCGTCGAATGCGATCGGTTTCACGGGACAGACCATCAATCAAAATATATTTTGGGCAATCGAATATCACATGCAATCCGATCGCGTTTGTCCACTGACTAGTAGATATTTGGAAAATTTAGTCGAAAGCGACGAAATGGTCAACCCGGTTGCTTCAATATCGCTCGTGAAGTGGACTCCTTAACACAACAACCGACGAGTGAGTGTTCATAATCTATGGCCCAATAACTCATATTTTCCCCGACATGACGGAAACTGCCTGACGAAGAGGATTGGAATACTGGAGAAGGTAACTAATTAAGCGTCAACGTTGTTTTCCAATTATTATTTTATCGACCCAATATTACTAATGATAACCAAGCGGATGAGAGTACATCAACACCGAGGGAAAATATAATCGAGTGTTTTTTATAACAGAATTGGCAATAATGACCTGCACCTTTAAATCTTAATAATAATAATAATAATATATTTTTTTGAATTCTATCAGGAGTACTTATTTTTAATCATTAAACATGGTCCTGCTAAGCACAATGTGCTTGTCAGCTGGTGCCTAACTATAAATTTCATACATAAGTTACATGTAATAGTATAAATTTGTAATAAATACATTTCATTCCTTTTAGTCTATTCTTACAACTATCATAATTATAACACACTTAGTATAGTTCCTTAAATTTATCACATTTGATATTTTATTTAATATTCTAAAACCAGTCTCGAGTCCATTTCATCGCTTATTTGTCATATTAGTAAATCTAATATTATTATTTAATTAAGACTGTGAGACAATTAGCTATTTTTTATTTCTTTTTTACGTTTGATATTTTATCTATTTCCAAAAGGGTATCCGGTACCATGTTAAAAAGTGTTGGTATTATTATTTTCATGTGTTGTTTTCCGTATTTATTTATATATAAAGGTATTTTGTAGTGTCGTTTCCTGGTGTTGCGACTGTGAGCTTGTCTTACTTTATATGTTTCTGAATAGTAATACTGAATTATTAATTTATAGTTATACATGTTTTGTACTGTAGATGGTTTCCACTCCTTATTCATTACTTTGGTTCTATTGTTGTTTTCACTCAATATTTTAAGAACTTTAATTTGAATATTTCTTTATTGATTTAAATATAGATCACTTGTCTTTCCCCAGGAAATAATACCATAACCTAAATATGATTCTACTAGCGCATTATAGATTATTTTTAGAATATCAAAGTAACATATTGCTTCAGTATACATATATTAACCATTCCCGCGCTTAGATTCCTACTCATTATGTCTATGTGAGTATTCCATTTCATATGAGATCAGTCATTAGGCCAAGATACTTGTATGTCTCAACTTGCGTGAATGTTGAACAAATACACGGTTTTATATTATGTAAACAATCTAAGAAACGTCCGTTTATATCTAATTTATACTTTAAAACATGCATGGTATGCATTGTTTGCATTTTTTTAAATGTTGATTATTAATTTTATATCGTGAGTCCAGTTTTGTATCCTATTAAAGTCTTCCTGCAACATTTGTTTAGCTCTATCAACCTTTTTGTGCACGGCATACAGCATTGTGTAGTAAGCAAACATAAACATACCGCAGTTCTGTATACAGTTTGACATTGTACTTGTATACATTAAGTATAGTATTGGCCAAAGAATAGAGCCTTTTGGTACTCCAATATTTATACCCAATTCTTCACTTTCTACATTATTTATTTTAACTATTATTTTCCTATTTGTTAAGTAATTTTTAAATCATTCATAAATATTACCTATGATACCAATTTTATAAAGTCTAGTAACATATCTTTATCTAACATATCAAACGCTTTCGACATGTCTATAAATGCTATAACTGTGTGTTTGTTTTAGCTTATTTTATCTAGAATTTGATTAGTAAAAGTGTGTAAAAGTATTTCCGTAACTTTGTTTTTTTGGAATCTGTCTTGTCTTTGGTCAATTATTTTATATTTATCTAAATAATTTATCAAGTAGTTGGCAACATATCTTTCCTTTATTTTGAGTCGGGTGACCTGGCGGTCCAGGGGTAAGGTGTCAGACTTCTATGCCGGGGTCCGGGTTCAATCCTCGGTCCCGGCACAGATTTATCTGATTACTAAACCCCTCCTTCACCTCTGACAATACATCTTGTGAATGTGGGGAATGCCAGGCCTCCACCGTGGTTCGGATTCCACGTTAAACTGTAGGTCCTTCATTTCATCTCACAATCACCCTACCATTACACATTAGCGTAAGTGCGTATAGCCCGAACGGGTAGTAAGACGCAGTGCTAATAATAATAATAATAATAATTTATTTTGTCTAAAACTGATAGAGTTTGTAATTTACATAATCTAAGTGCTTCCCTTTTTTATAAATTGGTCTAATAATTGCCATTTTAATTTTTTGTGGTATTGGACCCTGTTGTATACTTTAATTAATAATAATAATAATAATAATAATAATAATAGAGCTACTTTTACCGACAACACATTAAAAAAATTGTCTGGCACACTGAATATTAAATACATAATTTAAAGGGCATAGATAACAAAGGTAATCCAGAAGAATTGCACCCACATTAGCGTGGAGAGGAAGTGGTAAAGCCACAACCACTAACCGAGTAGCCTAACACGGTTATAGTGGACGGGTAGGGTTGGAGCAAGTCCCTGATAGGTCCCACAAGGAATATTTTTTTATTGGATTTTTACCGTGGATTAACCTTTCTACCTTTATTATAATTACGGTGACCATACGTACTGTTTTTTGGGATGTATGTCCTGCTGTCCTACAGAGCATGCGATAGTACAGCAAAAGGTACTGTTTTTTAAAACCAAGTACTTCCAAAAATACTTAGTTTTTAAATAAGAGAAAATAATATTTTGAATTGAACAGCGCCAGTGCAAGGAACATCATCCTTGAGCAGTTGGCAAATACTCAACACATGTGCTGCGCTCTCTCGAACAAGATTGGAACTTCTTTATTAACTCTGTGTGATAATACCACTTAGCCTACTCGTTTTTCATGTCTTACCCATACCCTTTTTTCGGACTTCATTTGTTTTCTTTGTCTTCAGTTGTCTCGCCAAGTCTGTGAGTGTGTATTGTGGTTGTCCTATTAGTTTTTAAATAATAATAAAAGCTAGTATACCAAAGTGTTGTGAGATGGGGCAGCCACGCTGAAAATGTTCATTTAATTCTTTTTTACAAACAGAATACCCTTTCATCAAACTAAAAACAGTGATAACCCTCACATTACTATTTGTGAGCTGTGTAGAGGTGAAGTTGACCTATGCAATAGTGGTCGCACAAGCATTTGTGAGGCATTTGAAGCAACTCAAACACTTACTAGCAGTAAATGCAGCCACATCAAGTAGTACGGTAAGCAAGTTCTTTAAAAAAACCTATTAACTTCTGAAAATTCTGTATTCTTGCCAGTGAAAGTAAGAGGCTGTCTTAGCAGCATTGAAACAGTCAGCGAGGTGAATTACAGTTATAAGTGATTTTTCTACAGAAGCTATGGCTTTCTACTCGGGTTGCATTGCATATTTGGAAAAATGGACTGCTAATCTGCAACAGTTAAAACTTTTTTGAATGGGTCATGATTACATGAGCAAGTTACGTGGGAGAAGGTGCTGGCTTCGTATGAAGCTTTCAAAGATACCATTGGCTCTACTGTAGATGAAGATTGTCTTTTTGACGAAATTATAGCGTTAACAAACTTTCTAGCTGGGGACAGAATTCCTGAGTGGAATAAGAGTAAAATTCCTATTCAAACCAGGTGGTTGAAAGTGTTTACTTTTATGAACAACAAGCTTCAACCTCTTAAAAACCTGCAGTTGCTATGTGAGTTTATACTTTTCCTGCCACGAGTTCTTCAGTTGAGAGACTTTTTTCAATAATAAATAGCTACTAAGGGAGTGAAAAATCCCAAATGAGTATTGGGACATTAAAGGCTGTGATGCAGGTCAACCCCAATTTTGACGAAACCTGTATGGAAATGTTCCAATATCTGAAATCTAAAGAAAAGCTTCTAAAAGCAATTCATAGCTCAGATAAATATTAATGTTATGATTATGAAGCAAAAGCCGGCACAAGTAGTTCCTAAATTGTTATTTTAAAATTCACTTTCTCTTCATTGAATTTTTTAAGTACTGTAGTCCTATGTTTTATTTAACAATGGGTTTGTACACGTTATTGGTCCTAAGATATTTATTTTTACAAGTTATTTTTTTTAGAAGTTTTAGGCACAAGTATTATTTACAAAAAAGGCTATGTACACAATAATAAAAGCCAATCTAACACTTGATGTATATAAATTTTACTCATGTAACTCGCTCTCTTAAACTAGTATTCAAAAATGAATCTAGATAAATGTTTCTATATTTAAACTATTTTTATTTTTATTTCTCTATCTATATTATTTTTCTTCTATCTACTTTATACATAAGTTATACACTCACGTCGCACACCACGCTACTCGTATATGTGTTAGATTTTAATGTCCTGCTTTTTCTAAACAAAATTATGGTCACCGTAATTATAATGCAAGTTCATTTAATCTGATTACTCTTCCTCATCACTGCGTTTTAGAGTAAGTCGGTGACCTGGCGGTCTAGGGGTAAGGTGTCAGACTTCTGTGCTGGCGGCCGGGGTTCAATCCTCGGTCCCGGCACAGATTTCCTACCATTACACATTAGCGTAAGTGCGTATAACCCGAACGGGTAGTAAGACGCGGGGCTAATAATAATAATAATAATAATAATATTAGAGTAAGTCGTTAATAACCCTCGTGTTAAAACATTCATATTGTGTATTATGGCTTCAAAGATAATTTTCGAAATTAGGTTTTGAGTAAACTAACATTAAGTATGTTTTTCTCATAAAAACAAACACATTATTTTGTTAATCACAATAATAACTCTTTACATATACATTTAAACAAAATTATTCAAATATATCTAACAAAATCTAGATTTTCTAAAATTAATTACTTTTAAATTATCTTAAATTTATTTGTTATTTGGAAAAATAAAGAAATATTTTTATTTATCGTGAAAAACTATTCCCATTTTGAATTAATTTTTCAAGATCAATTTCCAAAAAATTCAAAGTTATTTATTTTCAAACTAAACTACCCTAAAATTAATTTAAATATTTTATGTAAATAGATAAAGATACATTATTATTTATTATGCAAAATATTCTATCGATACCAATTTTGTACCAAATAGCTAAAGCTATTTTATAAAATATTCGAATTAAAAAAAAAAGTTAACAGTAAACAACTTAAAACAAATGTACAGTGTTGGTATTTTCATGTCAAAAATTCCCAAAATACTCATTATTGAACTAAATTGTTAAGGCTATTTAAATAATATTTAAAAATGTTGAAAAATCAGTCTTCAGTTAACTACCCATAGATGAGTTTTACCCCCAAAAACGTTCTAAATTATTATTTGTCATACCACACAATTTTATAGATATACATTTTGAATAAAATCGCTATAGCTATGTTTGAAATATTAAGATTTTTCAAATATTGTCCATCAGTAAGCTACCCTTAATTGAAGAGCTAGGGTAAAAGAAATCTTTTTTGAGGTATAGCTCTATTAAATCCAAATATCAAGTTTGAACAAAATCCATTAATCTGTTTCATATCTGTGTCCATGAGACAGAGAGACCGACAAACATGGGAACAGACAGAATTGTAAAATTCATTTTGGTTGGTTCGTGTTCAAATTAAACGTAAGGATTTGTCGTCATAATCCCGAAATAGATTTTTTTCCTCGTTCACAATCACAATCTCCTAGTATGAGAACTAAAAATTCACCCGAGAAAACCTTATTTGAATGAATATAATGACCACCATGATTTTGATCACCGTACGGCCTACTGGCCTTGTGAGATACTGGACAATGCTCGTTCTTATGATGATGTATACTTTTACAGTTTACTGGCAAAAGGTTGGCCCCCTTGCCATCCCTCCCCTCCCCTCGCCCCACCCACACTTGCATACACTTCCAAGTCCGACATTTGTGGGCTATTTACTTTCGTAGTCAACATCCGGTAGTAGTGTCACTCTTAAACAGTTATTATTTGTATCAAGAATTATATTATTATTATTATGATTAGCACCGCGTCTTACTACCCGTTCGGGTTATACGCACTTACGCTAATGTGTAATGGTAGGGTGATTGTGAGATGAAATGGAGGACCTACAGTTTAACGTGGAATCCGAACCACGGTGGAGGCCTGGCATTCGCCACATTCACAAGATGTCTTGTTAGAGGTGAAGGAAGGGTTTGGTAATCAGATACATTTGTGCCGGAACCGAGGATTAAACCCCGGCCGCCAGCACAGAAGTCTGACACCTTACCCCTAGACTGCCAGGTCACCTTGAAACTCCTTATGATACAAGAAAAACATCGCTAGTATAGCTCATTAAAAAAAATAAAGCTGGATTCACACGGTCATGTAAAATAGAGACAAGAATATGTGAGTGGAGCAGCAGTTCAAACTCTCTCAGAAACGTATGTTGACCCATCACGCTTTTAAACACAAACTAGAAACAGTTTTTCGACATATTCTTAGGATAAACTAACTTTTAAGACTAATATCACAATGGAGGTTCTCAAAATATTAACCATAACAACCACGCCTTTTCCGTTTGACGGGTTATTCCAAATCATTTCATGGCAGTAAATGCAGCTGTCTGCTCGCGTCTCGTTTTGTAGATTTATACGCAGTTGATTTGAGTGTATACACACTGAGTCAAATGTGTAAGTTCTAATGCACTAAACATAAGAATATTATATTTACAACCCAAAAAAATTGTCAGTTCTAATGCACCAAATATTTAATATATTATAAAATCAAATGCAGAGAACATGAGTATGGTTTTAAACTTAGACCGTGTAACCACGGTTCTTGGAAATTGCCACTATCATTGATACATTATGCTTCTTAGTAATCTTACAAGTGACCTCGGTTCTACTCCTGGTGAGTTCGAAGTTGGTTCTTCACTTGTTAAGTAATAATCAGGAATGGTACGAGAGTTTCTGAATATTTATTTTAACTTTAATGCGTGCAAATGTTTATTTTTATTTTTATTAGTTGGTTTAACACCATGTTATTATTAATGGCAATTAAAGAGCTAGGATTTAAAAGGGTAGTTGAGAGGAAGTGCACCCGCATTATTTAAATAAGAAATGTTAAACCCCATTGATGAATTAAAGTGTATAGCCTGCCTTGATTTTCTTACGAATGAACATTTAAACACCTATTAGAAACTACAAAAATATCTTATTGTTGTCTACACTGATAACATTTTGCCATATAATTTTAATTTTATGGTGTTGAAATTATATATACAAAATGAAAACTGCAGATCAAATGGACGTATGAAAATGATAAAATAGATCTAGTAATTTTTTGCAGATGTTAGAATAGTCCATTCGTTAGAAAATAGTCACCCCCAGTAAATATGGCCTAGATTCGAACCTACATATTTCGTCACCAGCAATCCAGTATATTGTGAGCCTGGAATCAGAGACCACGTGACCACCAATGCCTATTTGCAAATAAATTATTAAGAGACTTAAAATCAAATTGTTTATTCATAAAATACGAGTAAATAGAATATTACATAATTATTAACGCACAACTAACAATGTGGAGGTTTAGGGGTTTTAATTGGAACCTTATTATTTTATAAAATTAAAATGTTATTTTTTAATAAGCCACACAACGATAGTTTGAATATCATTCAGCCCTAATTTGTTTTTTTTAAACTAATTGCTGAAATAAATTAATGTTTTTATTTTCTATGTTTAGGTCTTACGAGCTATTCAAACAAAGAATTACTCAAAAGGAGGAGGTGAAATACATACAATGTTACACGTCTTAAGAGTTAACTTCCTCTGGGAGCAAGCACAACTGTTTATTGTGTTTCCTAACAGAAGTTCATTAAAGTAATTAGTAGCCATAAATCTTGGTCCGAACATGGAGTTCCTGTCTAGAAACCAAACAACGGTTGTAAAGAAACCAGCTCCTCACTTTATGTGCAATAAAAGTTTTTCTAATAGCGGTCAGAAGTACAACAGCCAAATGTAATTAATTACAGATTTTTTAAATACAGGAGCAAACCTTTTCAAACATAATATTAACATTAAATCTAGCTGCTGCATTGTGAAAGAACATATTAAGTAAACAAGATAAGGGGCCGTTAAGGAGTAACCATTACATTTTCAAAACTTATACAAATATAATATATATAATAACCGTCCAAAATAAAATAAATAGATAGCAAAATTACTTTTAAAAAATCTCCAGATATTTTCATGACGCTTATGTTAAAACGATCTAGGATAGGTGAGTTGTTCAGGAAAACATTTCATGTTTGATTTATTGAGTGCACCGCGTCTTAGTACCTGTTTGTGCTATCCACATATTTACACTAATGCCGTAGGGATAAGAAAGGTAGAGTTTGGAGGAAGTGTACTCACACTAAGAAAATAAACACACATCAGTAGACCCACGCCCAACCGGGATTCAAATACCGACCTCCACGTCATCTGCGAAACTGGGCGGCACCTGTTTGAAACAACCTCTACACTTATCGGAACCCTTAAAATATGTCATAAGTAAACCATACTTAAATTGTTTTTTTAAATCAACATGCATTAATATTTATAAATTAAAATAGTGGCCAGATATTAATTTTGAACGAAATATTTGGAGGTTTCCAAGGAAATCATCTTTTTCAAATATAGGTCTTTAGTAAAACAAAACACTATTTAATTCTTTAATATATGTATACAGCTATTTATAATATAAAAACATACCAGGTACCAATTTTGAACCAAAATGCTATAGCCTTTTATAAAATATTCCAAATTTTCCAAAAATCCCTTCAGTTAACTACCCTAACATTAATATTTCTCCTAAAAAGAAGTACTTGGTTTTGTTTGTCGTGTAAAATAACCCCTCAGATATTCATTTAAAAATAAATCGTTATTGCCAATTAAAAAATATTTTGAAATTAAAAAAAAATCACTTATCAGTAAACTCCCTTTGATCAAATTATGCCCCAAAACTAAGTATAGTGTTATTAATAAGGTAAAATACTCCCTAGGTGTTTATTTTAAACCAAATTGTTAAAGCCGTTATCGAAATACTTTGAATTAAAAAAAAATAGTCTATCAATTGTAAGTTACTCTTAATTTGAAAGCTAGGGGAAAACTAAAATAAAAAAATCTTGATATTGCGCCAAAATATCAAGTTTGAACAAAAGCCATCGAACCATTTTGAATCCGTGTCCAGGGACAGCTAGACGTACAGTACATACAGCCAGCCAGCCAGCCAGCCAGGCAGACAAAATGGTGAAATCAACTTTTCTGGGTTTGGATGTATGTAAAACGTAAATATTCATCATCGTCTTGACGTCGATAATTTTCACAACTACACTAAGATACTTTATCTCGATATGAGAAAATAGCACTTATATTTCTATGCTATCAATAATAATAACATGTTACTGTATTATTACTTATTAGTATTATTATTTTTCATAAATTTATATTATCTATTAAATTGATATCTGCAGATAACATGACTGGATGAGTTCATACATGAACAGTTTATTAGTAACCTTTGTAGCTGTTCAAATAGTTTTTTCCAATTGTTAACTTTAAAACTTGATATATTTCGTTTATATTAGCTTAATTTAAAAAGTTGTAGAATTTTCCGAAAAAAAGGAAGAAAAATTACTTTAAACAAACAAAGCTTCTGTGTGAAAAACTTACTACCTCGTATTTCAACAGATATTGCGTGGAATCAAGCTCTTATCTCCTGAATATACTTCTGTTGTTAGTTTAGGCCTTAACACAATATAACCTAGATTCACGTAGAAATATAAATTACATAATTTCATGGTCAATTATCTCAGATAAACATTATAAAATAACAGTTAATCTCCATATGATCTGCACAATATACATGAAAATAGGATCTTGAAGGCTTCTTTAAAATTCTAGGGGCTTACAAAGATTAGAAACCCTCCACTTATTTAAGAATATTCATTGGTTTCGATTTCATTAAAAAAAATCTGCATTGAAAGCTAAAATACACACACACACATATATAGTCATTCTGAAATGTCTACCCTGAAAGGCATCCAGCTTACTTTACTTGTTTCCACTATTGTGAATCTTATAAGGTAAGGTCATAATGTAATTTGTCAAGGTAAGAGGGTACCTTTCAAGGTAAGTGGAGTATGCATCACCAATTAATGTCCACACGAGAACATTCTGAAATCATTGAATTGCATGTTGGCAGTGATGTGTCAAAACATTTTTGCAAAAACAAATTTCGCAAATCATATTTAATATTTTAAATTATATAAAAATCCAAACTATAATACTTCTTTCAAAATAAAACAATAAAAAAGGTTTATTTCGATTTGTCTCCAGGAGTATTTTTTATTTTAGTGATATTGGACTCACTTCGAATCGAAAAGGTGGACTGTACCTCGTACATCTCCTCAAAATATAATTTAAACTTTTGAACATGGTCATTAACGTAATCCAAAGAACAAAACAAACAGTTTCATCCAACTCTAAAGGAAACCTATCCCCTCAAAGAAATCCTTTATTACAAGATAACGCTTGAAGAAACTTGATTCAATTCCCAGTTTCCGGTCAATCGTTTTACTAATGAGTTTCCTAGCGGGTTGATCTGTAACCTTCTTTCACGCTCCTTCGATCCAAAACCGTCAAATAAGCAGTTAATTTGTGAGTCCATGTGACAAACCAAAGTGTCTTCATCATCTTGAAGTTCATGTTCAGCATCAGATCTCCTGGGAATGCTAGCACCGTCACAAGGGTGTCCTCATGCATGGGCAACAGGGGTGGTCAAACTCGTCACCCATGACACGTCAACAGACACTCTAACAACACAGGAATAAATCAGAAAACTCAACCTAATACAACACACCTAACACTAAACATTCAACACTTCCGGTATGAAACACACCAGTGGGTATGCGGAAAAAGGTGACGGGTTCGTCTGGATTAGCGGTGACTGATTGGTCAGGGTTATAATTAGTCAGGTTTATTGAAGAGTTGGGGATTTTTTCTACGTGGTTAATTAGCCTCCCTCCACGCAAATGCTAGTATATTTCCTCTAGATTATACATTACTCATCCCTAACCTACTTATGTAAGTATTTGAATAGCCTGGATGGGTAGTAATACCTGGTATACGAAATAAATGTTTTGGTATGAATAAAGTTTTTTTAACTAGAACACAGAAGTAAGATCAGTAATTTATGATATTATAACGAATTAAATAAATATTATAGCTTATATTATCGTATCTGTGATACCAAAGTAGTCTAGTGAGGTAAAATACACAAATTACATTTTGAGGGACCATAACTATTTAGATATAAATCTTTACTGGCACAAATTGATCTTCTACCATACACTGTGTATATTCAATATAATAATAGATAGGAATGATTTTGTTTTACACATAGGTGGTTGGCAGATGAGGTCTTGCTATCTGAATACCAATTAGAATGCAAATTAATTGTCGTGCTTATATATTTGGTTTATTTTATTTTTTGGGGGAAGGGGAGATCTCGGGCCATATAACTAAATACAGATCAAATATTGATCAAGTTTAGTTGGCATTTAAATACTTTGATTATATTACTGTTATTATTTTTTATGTGTTGTAAATGTTGTATATTCTGTAGTAAAAGCAAAACATTTCTCTTTCTTCATCATTCAGTGGTGTAACCATGGAAACGCTTGGCTTACTCCCTTATTCTTTCCTCCCTACCTTAGTTTGGAAGTGTAGGAGGGAGTGTTAGGTATACGGGGGAAAGAGGCAGTGATGAAGGGGCAGAAATATTCTTCTTCGTATAAATCATCCAATTACTCATCATCCCTTATTTCTAGACCATTAAAACTCCCTCTAAATAGCTTTCAAAGCTAACATTATATGTAAAAAATATTCTTTCCACCAAGGGCTGGGAGCCTCAGACCCATACACCACCCTTTTGACTCTTAAAGCCACCCTCCCACTCCCTCAACCCCACTTTAAAACACTGCCTAGTTCACTATTTACTATTTCCTCTTTTAAACAAAATCAGAAAGTTATTGGCTAATGATATGGTTTAATCTACTTGTGAGGGCATAATGACCTGAGTTAAACTCTTTGAATAACTTCGTTACAAACCATGGATTGTTTTACTAATAGGCCTAATTTCTAAATTAACAATATTTTGTAAATAAGACTGGAGTTAGATAAGGTGATAGTAACACATTTTACAATTTGTTTTATAGTATTAACTAAGGATGTTGGTAGACCTAATTTATGCCTTAAATTAGTGTGTATCTGGTAAACCACAGTAAATGAAGGTAAACTTAAGTAAATATAGGTCTACTCGCAAAAATAATTAGAAAAAATTGCTAAATTATACATAATCACAATGGATGTGTCAAATTACTATTTAATTTTAAAATTCAATGTTAGATTGAGGGAACCGCGTTTATTTGCTATTATTATAAAAAATCTTATTTTTATTTTGAGGACCATTTGGTTCAATAGATGCGTCCAGTTTATTTTATACACAAAAATAATTCATTCGTTCTTGACCATTTGTCATAGGCGTCCTGGGATTTGATAAGATGTTTTCCTCTTCAATCGAAAGGGTTACCATTAAATACCACTGGTCCACCCAAGACAGATTTCAACAACTGGCCTATGTGTATAAAATTAAACTAAATGTATATAAAAAGGCATTATTTGATTAAGTTTGGTGAAAATGTGTTTTTTCTCATAAAACTGAAATAAATAGGCACTTAAATCGCGCTTTCTTTAATCCAATCTTAAGGTATGAAAAATTATCAGCCTGCCTACTGAAGTATATATTTTTCTCCTTCTTATAAAAAAATAAGTATGGCTAAGGCATCCATCTTGGTCATCGAGAAAGTAGCAATCGCTTTCAGGCCACACCGATTAAAATAAAATGGTCTGTATCTTTTTCTGGAACTAGTTATCTATTCTGTCTGGGCTTATATTCTCTTTTGCTCATCACCTACAAACCGCCTTTGTAATGACGATAAGAAAGAGGGGGAAGAAAACTACAAATCATATTACCCCAAGGACCTGCTTATATGGCTGCATGGTCTAAGGCGCCACTCTCGCAATAGACTAGACTGCCGATGACAGGGAGATTGGGGCTTGAATCTCGATCGGATACACTAAGGGTGGTTTTCCTAAATGTTTTTACACTCTGCCTTCACGCAAATGAAAATACACTTCCTCTAAATTCAACCTTCCTCATCCGTAAATCATTCACGTAGGTAGTAGATATGAGTATAGAATAAACAGGTAATAAGACTCATTGCTAAAAAAGTATATTTAGCTCATCTCATGATAAAGAGAAAAGCTCCTTGCTAAATCTAAAATATCTTACAGTTTTATGTTGTGAGCTTATCCAAAAATTATTGTATTTGTTATAGAAAGGCTAAAGCTAGAACAATTTTTCATCAAGCCTAGTCTCAAAGCTACACGATTACGCTCAAGAACCAATTGAAAATGAGCTAATATCACATTTTCCCTCATTTATTTATACTAATAAATGTTAAAGAAAAAGAGCCAGGTTGGATTGTCTCGACTTTATTTTGGCGTGAACAGTAACGCATCGTAGAATTAAGCATTACGTTAGAGCTGCGCGGAAATTTCTCGGCTTACAAGTCATTTATTCTATTCATGAACACAAGCAATATTATATAGGATGACCATTGGTACAGTTGGTAGAGTAAAATACCAGTTTTTTCCAAAGTAAATAAAACATCCTTCAGTAGATACATAATATATTCTAGTTTTCTCACTATAGTAGCATCAACCGTTCCTGAATGTTTGCAATGGACATCCTGGACTGTAATTAAAAGTGAAAGCTGGAGAAATTTATTTTATTTAGCTTCATAATTGTTCTGTTACAAACAAAGGTTAAAAACACCGAGATTAACTCACAATCTCTTCCATGCCAAATTGAAGTAGATTTGTAGACATTTGATAAAAAAATTATAAAATAATTCAATCAACGGTAAAGTGTATTATTTATATGTTGGTAGCTATCCCGGGAGACCCTGGAAGGTTGGCAGCTCTGTGACAAGGATGGTATATTTAGTCCACCCCTGTGTAAATGTGTAAATATAGTGTTATGATTGCGTCTGTGATCCCTAGCGCTCTCAGCGGTTTAGTGCCGGACTCGCGAGCACGATCTGTTAGTAGGAAAATCAACTAACGTAACAGTACAGCATTTCCGGGACAGCGTGCAACACAAGCACAAGTACGATCACTTTAACGGAGAGGAAATGCCTTGTTATTTTTGTTTCCAAACACAAAGCAGAAGAAATTGGTGGCTAAGAGGCCGAGTAGCCAAAGCAGAAATATCTACATACACGCACAGCTGAGTCAAACACGGCAGATCACATGGGCTACTAAAAGATTAATCTAAAGGGCACCGGTGGCTATGTAGACTAAGACGTAAATATTGAAATTTACTGGATTACCGGTGACGTAGAGGTCGAGGTTAGAGGGTTGCATTGAGGGTGAATTTTCACTGTTATTTTCTAACCCTCTCTTTACGCTAACACTTAAATATGTCCTCTAAACTTAACATGGAAGCTCACACTCCTTTACCAAGTCACTCATAACATTGATGTTAAACGTATTTCTTTAGAGTGTGCATCACATACCCATCATATCTCTGATACAGTCGGGTAGAAATCGTAAATTTACACAAAAACTATTGCGCATGGATCATTTCTGATTAAACATTAACAGAGATAAAAAGTTAAAAGAAGTTATTAATTTTGAACTTTATTGAATTATTAAATTATATTTGGATAAAAGATGCATTGTAACAGGGCATTTTTGACCAATTTATAATGGCTTCACAGTTAAGCAATGTGCACAGAAAGCTTTGCTCTGTTATATTAGGGACATATTGTAGTTATTAAAAAGAAACTTTGTCGTTTTGTCCCACAACTTCACCACAAAAAATGTCACGCAATCATTCAAATACGAATGTACTGCACACATTTCTGGCATATCGTAGTTGTTTTCTTTTCCCCTATCTCGCGTGCACTCACACAAACGCAGATGCGAACCGGGAGCTGAGTCGGGCCTGCTGCGATGAGCGCTCTTAAGAAAGGTTGAACAAGAAATGATGTTCTTAGAGGCTGTACACTCACATTAATATGAAAAAGGTATTGATAATCACATGTATAAAAGTGTACGACAAGCTCTAAAGCACTAGACCAAGGTTCAAACATTGACCTGACCCTCAGCAGCATTTAACATCGTCACGCAGACTGACTGAATGTCTAGTTCAATTATACCCCAAATTTCTAACGAATGGAAATATCTGACAGCGCAAACGAGTAGTAATATGCGGGTAGCTCAGACGAGTAATAAGATGCGGATAGCTAATATGAGTAATAAAATGCGGATTGCTCCGACGAGTAGTAAGATGCGGATAGCTAATATGAGTACTAAAATGCGGATTGCTCCGACGAGTAGTAAGATGCGGGTAGCTCATACGAGTAATAAGATGCGGATAGCTAATATGAGTAATAAAATGCGGATTGCTCAGACGAGTAATAAGAATCGGATAGCTAATATGAGTAATAAAATGCGGATTGCTCCGACGAGTAGTAAGATGCGGATAGCTAATATGAGTACTAAAATGCGGATTGCTCAGACGAGTAATAAGAATCGGATAGCTAATATGAGTAATAAAATGCGGATTGCTCAGACGAGTAATAAGAATCGGATAGTGCTAACGGATAGTAAGATGGGGAACCGACACCTTAGCTCAGTCAGTAACGCGGCTGCCTTTCAAGTGGCTTTCCAGTGTTTAGGAGATAATCCACCTGCACTCTCTTGATTGACAAAATGTTGAACTAAAATAAACAACTGTGGTGACATTCTCTAATAATATTATTGACATCACAGTGATGAATTAACGGCTGTGGGCTGGCTCTTTTGTCTCTTCTAAAATTAATTTAGTTTGTAAGTAATGTGTTAATATAATTACTCGGTTCAGAAAGTGTATGTCTAGTACTCCAAGGTAATTGTAATGTGAGGTGCATAAATTAAACAACACCGGAATTTAATTTTTGACCTACTCACTCATTCTTTGCTAGAACATGTTTCTACATTATGAATCCCTGTCAACATCATGGCCTAGTGTATGTTATAGTTAGGTTTCAGCGAGAGGTTGTACTGTTGAATGAGGCCCAGCCATCCTGAGCGAGCCACGAAGAAAAATAAAACAAGTAATTATGCCCGAGAGCGGGCCTGAACTCCTGTCTGCCCTACAACGGCAAGGTAATGATATTACATCATCCCATTACAGTAATTAACTTTGGCAAGTATCAATTACACTACATCAGAGTCCAGACACCTTTTGGCCCCAACCTTCTTATAAACTTATCAAAAGTCATGTGATCGCACACCAGTTTCTTCACTATACTTTTTGTTTTTTATACCTCAATTCAATCTTTGCTTTAACACTTAGCTTGTGCCCCCACCACATATCTATAAAAACTATAGAATAAATAAAACATAAATTGTTATATAAAACTATTTAATTTTTTTAAATTTACCAATTATGACTGATAAAGATAATTTTGGCCACCCTCAAATATTATTTTAAAGTATTGGATATATTACCGAACTATCCGCATCTTAATACACATCAAAATTATCTGTTTTACCAGTCTGACACATACGCATTTTATTACCCATCTACCCTATCCGTATTTTATTACTCGCCCATTAAATCCGCAGAACCCAGACTAAAATGATTGGCACTTTGGACAAAGTGAATTCAGGCATCCTTTTCCCCTTAACTTGTCCCCTAACTAATAACTAGCACCCACGTGCTTTGTTATTATTATTATTATTATTATTGATATAAAGGATATACATGCTACTTAGGCCTATAATAATTTAAAGTAAAATTGTGTGAAGAAGAAGATTTATTTACAAAGGAAGGGTAAAACTACAGAAGTAAGTACTCAAAGACTAATTTCAATTAAAGATTTTTTCATTGCTTTGGCCTGATCAAATTTCCGATGACCTCATAAAAGTTTGTTTATAGTGTGACATCCTTTCCAGAACACATCCCACTCGAGCACTCACAGTGTCCGCCATAACTTAAGAGGCCTATTTTAGCGTCCTTCACGCTGCTGAGGACAGAAAACATTTCCGCTGTCCAGTTAGTGACAATTTCTGGGTTAGAAAAATTTTAGAGTTAAAGTCTCATGTAACTACAATGCCAATTTATATTTACTTTTTTGCTTCCTTCTATGTACCGTATTTGGATTTATTTTTGCGACTAGCTTCTGTTTATAACTCCTGTTCTCATGAGTGCCAGTATGTAATAGTTTCCTCACTTATAGATTCATAAAATTCAAAAATTATTAACAAATAATAGTTCCAAAATTCTGCCTTTTAAAAAATCTCCTTTTGTGTCCCCTAAAATTTGACGCCCTAGAAATTAGCCCAGCTTGCCCAGTTATAAACGGGGCCTGACTATCCGCATATAATTCAAAATAATAAAATCGAGAAAAGGACGTGTGTCGTCCTTATTGTAAACTCTAAGGCACCTGGAGATAGTTATCTGCTTTTGACATACAAGCAGAACAGATTGCTATTCAATCCCACACCTAATTTAACAACAGGGGTGTCCCCTGGGTGCCTAGCCTAGCCTTGTTCTCAATCTAGACACTGGATATCTAGGGGTTCATGACATT
Organism: Timema shepardi; assembly: GCA_902151425.1. Lineage (NCBI taxonomy): Eukaryota > Metazoa > Arthropoda > Insecta > Phasmatodea > Timematidae > Timema > Timema shepardi. The sequence continues at coordinate 56,511 of CABFVX010003877.1, read as the reverse complement.
TTAGGGTGTTTTAGCAATCTAGACACTGGATATCTAGGGGTTCATGACATTTAGGGTGTTTTAGCAATCTAGGGGTTCATGACATTTCGGGTGTTTTAGCAATCTAGACACTGGATATCTAGGGGCTCATGACATTTAGGGTGTTTTAGCAATCTAGACACTGGATATCTAGGGGTTCATGACATTTTGGGTGTTTTAGCAATCTAGACACTGGATATCTAGGGGTTCATGATATTTTGGGTGTTTTAGCAATCTAGACACTGGATATCTAGGGGTTCATGACATTTAGGGTGTTTTAGCAATCTAGACACGGGATATCTAGGGGTTCATGACATTTAGGGTGTTTTAGCAATCTAGGGGTTCATGACATTTATGGGTGTTTTAGCAATCTAGACACTGGATATCTAGGGGTTCATGACATTTAGGGTGTTTTAGCAATCTAGACACTGGATATCTAGGGTTTCATGACATTTAGGGTGTTTTAGCAATCTAGACACTGGATATCTAGGGGTTCATGACATTTAGGGTGATTTAGTAATCTAGACACTGGATATCTAGGGGTTCATGACATTTATGGTGTTTTAGCAATCTAGAAACTGGATATCTAGGGGTTCATGACATTTAGGGTGTTTTAGCAATCTAGACACTGGATATCTAGGGGTTCATGACATTTAGGGTGTTTTAGCAATCTAGGGGTTCATGACATTTAGGGTGTTTTAGCAATCTAGACACTGGATATCTAGGGGTTCATGACATTTATGGTGTCTTAGCAATCTAGACACTGAATATCTAGGGGTTCATGATATTTAGGGTGTTTTAGCAATCTAGACACTGGATATCTAGGGGTTCATGACATTTAGGGTGTTTTAGCAATCTAGACACTGGATATCTAGGGATTCATGACATTTAGGGTGTTTTAGCAATCTAGACACTGGATATCTAGGGGGTCATGACATTTTGGTTGTTTTTGCAAGCTAGATGAATTTTGCCCTATTGGCAATTAGTATACTGTAGATTTACTAATAAACAAAAGTATAAATAGTAAATTATTTTGCTTGAAAATTTGTAATATTATAAATTTAAAAAACTGCACCAAAACTGATGAAATACTCTTTTACATTTATGACAAGGTATAATATTTTTTCTCCATCATCATAAGTCGGAGCTATACTAAGATTTTGCTAGGAACGAAACTTTTACAAAATCCCAATGTAGTTTTTTTCAGCCAAAACTAATAAATCCTATTTTATTATTTTTATTTTATGGTGTCAACTATGTGTTTTCTTAGGTTAAAGTGCTTGCCACGGGACACGATGTTCATGGGTTGAAACTCAGCCAGGGTCGACGGATTGTTCTTGAGTGATAAAAGTCCGTAGCATGACTTCCTTGGGAGGGAAAGTAAAGGAGTCGGCTCCACGTCGATTGTGGCGTTTAAAATAAACCTGGGAGTTACGGGAAATTACAGTTCCTGGAAAAATTGGGTGAACCTTTCAAACTCATTAGTAGAAATTCAGTGTTGAGGGAAACGGGGAACCACCAGAGGTCCTGAACTCCCCTAATGCATAGAATTTCTATCAGATGGTGCAGTAAGTACTAACCAACTGAAGAGCTGAGTGAATGCCCAGCTCCGGATGGATATACATCACATCAAACTAACGAGTTGTTGACTTAAGAAGAAGATTTTAAAGGTATTGTTAAAATATAGCAAAAATGGCTCCTGAAAATCACATGACTTGACGTATGATTACGTGAAGGTAGATCTAGTAGATTTTCTAGCTGATAGATAAGGTTCTTCCTATTAAAACAACACAGCAGGCCTATATGTGAACATTGACTTGAGATTATTAAAATACATACGTGAGTTTGGGAGCCAGTTGATGATGAACGACATAAAGAAACAACCAAACATGATACATAATAGCTATTCTGGAAAGCATATATCTGTTTAAACATGCCAGATTTACTATATTATATATAACGTTTTGATCGTTGGGTCAACGCACGTCATCATATTCCAATAACGGTTGAAAACATAGTATCAGGTTAGCTTTTACTTGATAAATTAGTAATGTTACGTTTCTCATTGCTACCGGCATAATTTAGTAGGTAAAGATGAGGAGGGCAGATTATTACAGGTGCACCTGGGACAGTATGGAGAGAGGATTGGAAAATACGACGATAAGTTCAATCTGGTGTACTCAATTGAGATTTGAGCATCGAGCTCACCTCAACAAAATTGTTATTCGTGAGATTGAAGCCTTCTCGATCTGGAATTAGTTTCCTTTTTTTTACGTCGCTCTTACGTTTTATTTATATTCTCATAGTCAACATGGCAGAACATATTCTTAAACATAGTTCCTATATTCATTCTATAGAGTATATTCATGAACATTTACTGGATCTAGGCCTATAAGTTGTCCTGTGAACAGTTGACCTCGCTCCCTCCATTCAAAAAATACTAAGCATAACATATTCAAGATGACGTCATGTTATTGTTACTGCAGTCTTAAGATCTCTCATTGGATTTCAAGTTGATACCTTTATTTGGTGGTCAGGTCAAGTTAAACAGAGAACAGAAACCAATATTAAATCATACCCATTGTTCACGCGGTCAAGACGCCAATCTCGCAATATGTCAAAAATAAAAAATAAATAAAAAAAAGCCTTAGTTACTCAATTGGGTGCTCAAGAATTTAGATTATATTCTTTGAGATAGTTAATGAAAAACCTTTTAAGCAGCAGCCATAATGAGATGGAGAGTAAGATTAAAAAACCATAAATGAACCCTTCGTTTATAGGTTTCCGAACGTGCAACAACCAAATATTAGTTCAAAATCAAACTGGTAATGAATGTGAGGTGTTTCTGGCAGCACTCGCCCGTGTAGCATCACGTGACTTCACTGAACCTTGCTTCTGAACACACAACAATTGTAACATCTTTATGTTAAAAGATGAAATTGAAAGTTTTACTAGAACAGTTACATAAAAGGGTGGAAAATGGTTCCTTAGAAATGCTCACATCTACAGATGATTTTACAATTGAAAATAACCTCCCCAAAAGATTTGATTGTAAGAGTTACAGTTTATCATCTGAAGTGCCTTGAAACACAGCTTCAGAAATAATTACTTTCAAATTGTGATGAACCATACTCAATTTAAATAAAAAACGTCAGTTATCTGCCATTAAAAGTTCAAGAAGAATTCGCCGAGTTATCAAGCGACAAACGTTTAGATCTAATTTTCCTACAGAATTGTTAAATGAATTTTGGTTTGGGATTAGAACAGAATTTTCAACAGTCTAAAGTGGACCTAAACATTCTTCTGCCATTTTGTACTACGTATTTTATGCGAAACGACGTCTCTACATAAAATAAAAATATCGATCAACTATGAAAAACGCTGAAAATGCTCTTCTGCAGTATCAAATATTCATCCAAGATTTAATTATTTATGAAAAAGTTAACCAACCACATCCATCTCATAAGATTTCAAATTTGCTTTTGTCTTTGATAGAATAGTAAAATAATATGTATACCAAAGAATGATTTTATATACCTATACACTCGGGGTCATGTAAAAATTTCTCGGGTGAAAAGGGGTCGTGAGTGGAAAAAGTTTAAGCAGCCCTGATCTCGCGTATAAAAATGGGTCATTGTGTGTGATCCGTCGATCTACCTTTCACGATGAATGGAGGCCTCAGCTCAAAGAATGACCTTGCCAAATTTCATTAAAATTGGTTCACGTAGTAAATGCAGAACAGACAGACAGAATGCCAACTTGTAGCTTTAAAACAGGACCTTGCAACACTAGGTCAGTTATTTTTACATTCATTTCCTTAAAATGTAGTGATTTTAAAATGTGATTTTGTATCTGTATGAGCCACTTCAGGGGCGAAGTTAGCTAACACGCTGGTTTAGTGTCGAACTAGACTGCCGAGGACGGGGAGTTCAAGGTTTAAATCTCACTCGGGTGGATTTTACTAAATGGTTTTCTACTCTACTTCCACGCAAATGCGGGTACATTAATCTATATTCAACCTTTACAATTCCTAGCTCATTAGCGTAGTTATTACTTAAGCGTATAGCCCGAATGGGTAGTAAGAGGCGGTGGTAAGTTTTATTATTGTTATTATTATTGTATCTATATGGTTCTAATTTACTAAATTAGTTTATTGGGAATATTTATTTGGGGTGCCGTTGGTAAATGTGGGCCTACACCATTTAACTACAACGGTGCCAATAAATATGATCTTATTTTATAAAGTCATTGAAATGACAAGTATCTTCTTGTTTTGTGTTAAATAGTGTCGGTTAAGCGGTTGCTATCCCTGAGGGGTCACCGGATGGCCCGCGTCTTATTGCCTAGTACTTGGTACTTGTTATCTGCATGGCTCCGCGGCCTTGCCAGCCGACCTTCCCAGTCAGCAAGTAAGGAGGGGAGGGGGAGTCTTCACCACATGAGAGTGAGGGGAGGGGAGGGGGAATTAAGTTGTCTTGGATGACACTAAGAGTCGATTATCTTGAATAAAGGAAAAAAAACCAACTTGTTCTAGTAAAGTTTTAAGGCGCTATGTAAGGAAATGCTAGTTAAACCAAGTATTTTTTCAGTTTCAATAATACATATTATATTTGACGCATTAAATCAGCGCTTTTCAACTGGTGTGCCGCGGGAGTTATTAGGAAGATCAAAGAGAAGCGAAGAAAAATTTGAGGAAAAATATATATATATATATTCAAAAAAACTAAATTTTTAAAATGTTAACTACTAAACTTGTAAGCATAATCTTAGCACTTGTTATTTTACCTAAAAAAATATATTGTTAAGAGACTGGTGCCTTGACTATTTTAGAGCCGTGTTCAGTGTGCCGTGAGATGTAAAATGTTGCAAATCGCTTCATTACAGAGTATTTTAATCCAGTAGGTACATTGTTGTTTCTCTAAATATAATAAATTAACAATCTCGACAGATCTTAGAATATTTGTTATGGCATTCTGGACTTTGATCACTTTTTCTCTCAATTTAAAAAGTTTCTGATCAAACTCCACCATATCCATGACGGATATTTGACAGCTGTAGAGATTCCCACTTATAGAGAATTAAATTAATGTCTCTACCGAAACAATATTTTATTCACTCTCACCAAACTTTATAGTTTATTGTTCTATTAAACGTTCTACGTCTAACATCAATATTAATTAAAGACGGTAAGACGTATTACACTATAACTCTATCTTATAATCCATACCGTACACGGTAAGCTTAATTAATACCTTTAAGGGTAAACGGAGAGTAGGTAAGTTTTCAATGTTGGCCCTTTGACACAAACACAAACATTTTTAAAATATATTTTTAACCGACCATTTTATTAATAATTAGCATTATTTACATGTTTTTCCAAAAGAATGTAATATGTAGACACTGGGCCTAAAGTTAATTGTCAACAATAATGTTTTCACTCCATTTAATGAGGCCTTGAAAATAATAATGCCCAGATTGTTCATCCATTATTAATATGTCTCATATATTATGTAACTTTTATATTTATTTACTTTACATCAGAGTCAGTTTTTTATTCAAGCCATATATTTTCGACGGCCTGCTGGCTTGGCCTGTCATATGCATTATAATCTAACTTAAGACTAAGACAGACACAACATCCAGTCCCCGGCCGTTAATTCATCACAGTGAGTTTCACCAATGATACATTTTTATCCCTGCCAGGAATCGAACCTGGGACCCTTAAATAATTAGGCCGACACGCTACCGACTGAGCTAAGGACAGCATTTATATTGATTGTTGTTAGAAAGTTACGGTTTGGTTAAGTATAAACTAATGTAAAATCAAGTCAAGATTGATTTACATGTTATGATTTTCATACTATTTTAATTAATATCAAAGTAAGTTGGGAGATCCTCGAAATGGCGTGATATACACGAGTGTTTTACAATTACATCCAAAGAAAAAGTGAGATTTGCAAATTAAATATTAATTTTACTTGATATCTTATTTGGTCAAGCTGTCAACTGATCTATTTGATGTAATTAATCCTAAGGTAATTAATTATGTTGTTCTAGAGATAGATACAGTATATTGTTTGTGCTCTTTTCAGTTTTGAGCTAGCTCGGAATATTTCTCAAGACCCTTTACAAACTATAATGCTCCAATCAAGTTTTATTATAGTATTATTATTATTTTCTTTTTCTTAATAACGGAAGGAATGAACTCTAAGAATAATGGTTTCATCCTCGAAAGATGTTAACATCAGTTTTAAACGAGAAAATACCTAGTTGGTATTAGTTTTTTTTTCAAATAGGCCGAAAAAAAACCCTATAATTTTCCATCTCACATCTATAGCCTCACACAACTCGAAGTGTGTAAGTGCCTAAATGGTATTAGACTACACTAAAGTGAACATAATAAAACAACTGTTCAGGTAGTTTAATATTGCTTACAGATTTGATTCAATCGACCAGGTGCAACATACAGCTTACTGTGCACATTACAGCTTCCTGTTTACAAAGAATAACAATTACAGTGTGATGATTGTGGAAAATGTGACGATATGCACATTTGCGTGTGTGCCACCTAATGTTATGAATACAGGTACACTCCAAATACAAAAACAATACACACAACACAACGTTATTGATCTTGTATTACATCATATTTCCAAATTTGTTCGTAGTATTTATTCTGCGGCTGATTGTATACGAATTTAATAAAACGTATCCCAAGAGCTATAAACACTCACATCTAGCATTAACAATCGACATCAATCCATAACCACTTTATTACAGATTATTATTAATAAAACATAGGGTGTTCAGGTCTTAAAAATCTAGTCGAATGTGCAAGCAAATAGGTCCTCCAAATCTCCAAAATTACCCTCAAATGTTAAAATATAGAATAGTTGTTTCAAATATACCCTACAATTCTACATTGATTAAAGTTGCAAGAAAATCTTGAATATCTAGTTAATAGTTTATAATATAATTTGTTTAAAAAAAATTAGACCCGCCTCGGTGGCGTAGTTGGCTGAACGCGCTAGCCGTGTTGAGCTCGACTGCTGAGAACGGGGAGATCGAGGTTGAATCTCGGTCGGGTGAACTAGGGGTAGTTTTTCCTAAATGTCCACTCTACCTCCCCGCAAATGCGGGTTCACTTCCTCTAATTCAACCTTCCTAATTCCTAATACATTCGCGTAATTAGTACTTAAAGCGTATAGCCCGAACGGGTAGTAAGACGCGGTGCTAGATAATAATAATAATAATAGAATTAGATTAAATATATTTACAATTCATTAATTTTGTGTTACTGTTTTGTAAAATGAAACATTATTTTTTTAATAAAATATATAAACAAATCATATAATCTTATTCAAATATCAATGACATGGCATACATATGATCTAAATAAGTCACACAACTTAAAATATTATACATATGCAATCTTATGTAAAAAAAATCTTTTTAAAATCTGAGAATCTTTAAGCATATGTATAACCTTTAAAGTTTTAAAATAAAGGTTATGGTTAAAATATGACGAGCAGTAAAGATATAATAGCTATAGTAATGACAAACACATTTGTGTCCGAACATCACGAAGATCAGTTGCGTTCATTTTGCTACGACCTTGAAAAACTTTGAAACACCAAGGAGAAACAAAACTCCAGAACATCCCTGCCATTCTGGAATCACCAAGAAGAAACAAAGCTCCAGCACACCCCTGCCATTCTGGAAGCACCAAGAAGGAACAAGGATCCAGCAGACCCCTGCCATTCTGGAAGATACAATAAGGAACAAAGCTCCAGAACATCCCTGACATTCTGGAAGCACCAAGAAGGAACAAAACTCCAGCACACCACTGCCATTCTGGAAGCACCAAGAAGGAACAAGGCTCCAGCACACCACTGCCATTCTGAAAGCACCAAGAAGGAACAAGGATCTAGCAGACCCCGGCCAATCTGGAAGCACCAAGAATGAACAAGGCTCCAGCACATCCCTGCCATTCTGGAAGCACCAAGAAGGAACAAGGCTCCAGCACATCCCTACCATTCTGAAAGCACCAAGAAGGAACAAGGATCTAGCAGACCCCTGCCATTCTGGAAGCTACAAGAAACAAATCTCCAGCTCACCCCTGCCATATACACCACACATGGGTGTATTAAACCATGATTTTAATTAGATTAATTAATTTAATATTGATAAGTTAAATTTTTTCTCTTGATGGACAAACTATTGGATAAAATTAATATTTTCGGTATTTATTTTTTATTTTTTAACTTAATATAAACACTAGTAATTTGACTGAAGTTAGAAGATTTATTAGTAAAACCTCAATAAATATCATGACATACATTAAAACTGGTTTATAGCGATGAAAGCTTATGGAGGGGAGGGCCTCTAACAATGTTTGGATTATAACATAAGCTTGTTAGTTAAGAACGTTTAAATGATAACCCAACAGGAAAAATAGTTAAGGATGTATAATAACTCGCTGATACACATTTCAGACGTCAAGAAAACCCATATCTTATATATAAAATTCTCGTGTCACAATGTTCGTTCCCGTACTCCTCCGAAACGGCTTGACCGATTCTCATGAAATTTTGTGAGCATATTGAGTAGGTCTGAGAATCGGCCAACATCTATTTTTCATACCCCTTAGTGATAAGGGTTGTCCACCCTTAACATTTTTCTATAATTTTTAGACATTTTTT